>PVJN01001439.1:0-141969 GCA_004026805.1 Lasiurus borealis
ACCTTCCCCAATGCCCTGTATCCACTGCTATGTGTACACACAAGCATAGAAGTACTTCAATTGATCTCTTACAGCCCCACCCCCCCAACCTCCCCTGCCTTCCCACTGTAGCACGACAGTCTGTTCATTGCTTCTTTGCCTCTGCATCTGCTTCCCCCCACACTCCCCGATTCTTGTCTTTAAAAACCTCTTGCTCATGTAGGCTAGAAATAAACTCACAAGAGCAATAAATAAATAAAAAAATTTGAGTCCCAATTTCAATGTCCAATAGCTTTGAGTCCCAGTTTCAATGTCAAACAGTTCCTTATGTGTACACGTTGTCAATGGTATCTGGATGGTGGACAAATGGTGGCAATACTGGTCCGACCCTCTCTGGTTTGGTCCTGGGCATCCTGTAGCGACACACAGCTGCTGACTGCTAGCATGGCAAGGCGTTGTCAGTGTCTTCCATCTCTGGACTGTTTCTCCTCTTGTCTTCGTGGTTGGCCAGACCTGTCAGTTCCTCTCTGTTTATAGTTTTCATTCCTCTCCTTATGTAACGGGACAAAATGGGTCCCGGCTGCCTGTCACTACTTGAGCCAATTAAGCATAGACAGGGTTGAATCATATATGACCATTTATTCCAATAATGCCGGCTGTTTGGGAGAGCAGCGGGTCACTCATAAAAATCTGCTCTGCACCCCACCATAAGCCAGCGACTTGTATTGGCTAGGACAAAGGTTACAAGAAGAAGCAAGAATTATATACATGGGGAGGTAGGCTATGTAATTTGGGATAGAACTCCCTTGTTTGGGCAATTAGGTTGTGAATCTTTCCATGATAATAGGCAATTCTTCAATGAGAATGGACCCCATTCCAAGGTCGATTCCAGGTCCCAGGGCATACAACTCCCAGCCAGATTAGAATGTCCATTCTTTAATCAGAACAAGGCAATCACGGTTAACAGAGCATGGTTAATATTTCTTTTATCTATAGCTAGTCCCCAATATTCTATTTTTGCCCCTAACATTTAGATGCCTTAAATTTTGTGGTTAATAATTACATTCAGTCCCCTTTCAACATATCGAACTTTCTTGCTATTTTCTTACTTTGTGGTACTCACTTGAAAAACTCACATTTTCTCCAGTGTATACCTAGAGGCAAAGTCATAAAACATAGATGGAGGAAAATGTATTTTATTAAAGGTCTGACTTAAATTTCATGACCACAAGCCTCATATGTATTAGGTCTGATTAAATAATTGAATCAATATCCCCTCCTCTGGGAACTGACCTTTAGACCATTGCACAATGGATATTCCCTTTCGCTTTGACCACATTCCACTGGCTAAGACCATTATCCTTCCCCTTTAGACCTTTCTAGGATCTGGACCTGCCCAGAGAATCAGAGAATTCTCTTCCCAGAAAAAGCCTGCCTTTAAAATCTCTAACTCCCCATCCCTGGGTACCGGTGCCATTTTGGGGCTCAGTCCATCTGGTTTCCAGATGACCTAATCTATAATATCCTCCTATCTAATAAAATAGTAATATGCAAATTGACCATCACTCCAACACACAAAATGGCTTGGTGGTCAAACATGGCTTCCTCCATGTGGACATAAGATAGCTGCCACAAGATGGCCAACAGGGGAAGGTGGTTGGGAGGGATCAGGCCAGCAGAGGAGGGCAGTTGGGGGTGATCAAGCTTGCAGGGGAGGGCAGTTAGGGGTGAGCAGGCCAGCAGAGGAGGGAAGTTGGGGGAAATGGGCCTGCAGGGAAGGAAAGTTGGGGGATCCAGGCCTGCAGGGGAGAGCAGTTGGAAGGGTGCAGGTCTGCAGGGGAGGGCAGTTAGGTTTGACCAGGCCTGCAGGGAAGTGCATTTAGGGGTGACTAGGCCTGCAAGGGAGGGCAGTTTGGGCAATAAAGCTGGAAGGGGTGTAGTTAGGCATCAATCAGGCTGGCAAGGGAGTGATTAGGGGGTGATCAAGCTGGCAGGCAGAAGTGGTTAGGGGCCAGCCATCAGGCAGGTGACCAATTGGGAGTCAGCTGTCTGACTGCCTATTTAGGCCCAATCCCACCAGACATTTGGACATTCCTTGAGGGGTCCCAGGTTGGAGAGGGTGCAGGCTGGACTGAGGAATACCCTTCATCCTGTACACGAATTTTGTGCATCAGGCCTTTTAGTCTATTATAATAAAAGCATAATATGCTAATTAGAGCTGAGAGCCAAACAACCTTCAGGACATCCTTCCAAATGAAGCCATGGTAGTAGGGGCCAAGGAAGAGGCAATTGGGGTGACCAGGGAGGCAGGCGAATAGTTAGGGGTGATCAGGCAGGTAAGCAGAATGGTGAGAGGCAATCAGGCAGGGAGAGGCTGTTAAGGGCCTCAGGCAAGTGGTTAGGGATGACCAGGTAGGCAAGCAAGTGATTAGGGGCAATCAGGCAGGCAGAGTGTTTATGGGTGATGAGGCAGGCAGGCAAGTGGTTAGGTGCCAGTGGTCCCAGATTACAAGAGGGATGTCTGACTGCCTCTGGGATTGGGCCTAAACTGGCAGTCGGATATCACTTGAGGGGTTCCAGTTTGGAGAGGGTGCAGGCTGGGCTGAGGGACCCCTCCCATCTCCATGCACGAATTTCGTGCACCGGGCCTCTAATACATTTATAATTCCTTATCACGTTTGGCTTCGTATTTCTCCTTCAGTGACCTTAACAATGTGGACTTTTAATGCTGCCTAGGAATAATTTTTTTCTTAGTTCATTTATTTTTCCATTTTCTTAACTGACTTTTTTCACATCCCTTATCTCTCCTCAAATATTCAACTTCTCTTAAAATCAGATGAACTCTTTGTGTTCTTATCTAAGGCTGGCACCTCCATAGCTTCCCTCTCTTCTTCTCTGCTCAAGGACATCTCTCTCCTTAAGTTCTCTTCCTACCTATGCCACTACCTCCCCCACCTTTAAACAGAATGATTCCCACCAGTGCAGACTGATTGTTCCATTGTCTGTCTTAAAAAACTGCTTTGTCTCCCCTCATTTCCTCTCTAGTTACTGCTCCATTACTTTGTTCCCCTTTGAAGCAAAACCCCTTAAAAGAGGTGTCAATACTAATAGTCTCCAATTCTCCTATTTCTACTTTCCCCTAAACAGACTTCTGGCTTCCCTACTCCATAATAATCTCTTTTTTTCAAGAGCACCATTGACTTCTGTGTTGCTAATTCAGTGATCAGTTTCCACTCCCTGAAAGATTTATGTGTTCTTTCAGTAGCTTTTGAGTTTTCAGTAGCAGCTTTTTGGTATACCTGCCTCACAGTGAGAAAGTGTCAACACTTTTGGGTTTCTTCTTACATTATTGGGTGGTCCTTTGGTTTTCTCTGCTAATTCCATCTCATATCCCCAACCACTAATTGTTGGAGTGCTCCAGGGCTTGCTTCATGAACATCTTTTCTTCTAATTTACTTCTGTATTCTTGGAAAGCTTATCAAGTTTTATGAATTAAATCCCATCTATATTATGAAGATCCCTAGACTTATATTTCTGTTTCAGATTTCTATCTTAAATTTCAACTTGTCTCCCAACCACTTTCTCAACATTTCCATTTTTAACACTTCCATCACAATATTTCAAACTTAATATATTACTTAAATTTAAATTTCCTTTTAAATTTAAATTACTAAAAGCAAGCAAGCAAACAAACCAAACAACAACAACACCTTAATCTACTCATAGTTTTCCCCATCATAGTCAGTGGTCAATCTCAATTTTTAATTATTCAGGCCAAAAGAGTTATCTGACTCCGCTATTTTTTTTCCTCCCAAATTTTATTCAGAAAGTTATATATGCTCTACCTTCAGATATATTTATACTAGAGAACTGGTGCATGGATTTGTGCACATGTGGGATCCCTCATTCTGGCCTGCACCCTCTTGAAATCTGGAACCCCTTAGGGGATGTCGAACTGATGGTTTTTGCCCAATCCCTGCAGACAGGCGTGTGGGGATCAGGCCGAAACTGGCAGTCTGACATCCCCCAAGGGATGTAGTGTGTGAAGTGGCAGGTGGCAGGAAGGAGCTCGACCCTGGTAGGTGCCACCCCATCCTGCTCATCCCAGCCCTACTGCACCTGCTGCTGCCACTGCTCGATAGCACTCCTGCGATGGTGGGAGAGGCTGGCGCCAGCTGTGAGCCCAGAGTCTGATGCCCATCAGCTAAGTGGCACTCCAGCTGTGGGAGCACACTGACCACCAGGGGGACAGTTCCTGTGTTGAGCGTCTGCCCCCTGGTGGTCAGTGCATGTCATTGCGAACAGTAGACCTGTCACTTAGTGTTTTTTATATATATATAGATATCTAGAATCTGATTATTTTACCTCACCTTCATTGCTACAAGAACAATCCAAACCATTATTATTTATTACCATTTGTTTGCTTCTCTTGTTTCCTTACTTGAGTTTATACAGTATATTTTTAAGCCAGTGATCCTGTTAAAGTCTTTCGAAGTTCCCCAATATAGTAACAATTAAAGCTGTGTTTAAAATAGCTAAGAAGTGCTATCTACCTTGTACCTTTTCTAACCTTCACCCTTATTTACCTCATCCAGCAATGTTAGGCCACCACAAAACCTTAGATGTGTTCCCATCTTAAGGCCTTATCTAGCTATTTCCTGTGCCTGTCACTTTCTTTCATTACATGACTCTGGATCTAATTTCTTTGCATCCTTAAATTTTTTTCTCAAATGTTACTTCTTGAATTAAGTCAGAGTGGGGGAGAGAGATAGAAACATCATTGGTTGGCTGCCTCCTGCACATCCCCTACAGGCGATCAAGCCCACAACCCAGGCATGTCCCCTGACTGGGAATTGAGCTGTGACCTCCTGGTTTCTAGGTCCATGCTCAACCCTTGATCCACACCAGCTGGACCAAGCTGCCAACTTCCATGTTATACTTATCTACAGCTCTGACACCTTGTGTAAGAACAATTTCATTAAAATATTCTTATTTATTCTATCCTGCTATCTCCTTTTCAAAAATCTATATTTAATTCATCCTTCGTTTCACAATTGTTTTGTTAAGATCAAGTCCTCTTTGTTGGGACTCTTAAATTAGAGTGTCATTGAAGGTGCTCTGTAGTTCTGTCAATAGCTTTCAATTCAGACTCACAGTTTAGACTCAAAACATAAAACTTTAATAATATTATTATTCAAGAGATAAGCAAGTAAGGTTTATTGTCTTTAAGGAAATAATATGTCAGAATGTTCCCCTCATAGATTTTAAGCTAAAAGAACATTTCACAAGGTACTGTAAGGCAAATTATGAGTATTCTTTTGTAGCTTATATGAAATATGCCATTCTAATCAAGGTGCTATAGTAGTAATTAAAACAATAAAAGCCTTGGCCAGTGTGGCTCAGTTGATTGGAGAATTGTTCCATGGGCACATGACTTCAGGTTGCAGCTTCCATCTCCAGTTAGGATGTCAGGCAACCAACCCATGTTTCTCTCTCACATCAATGGTTTTCTCTCTCTCCCTCCTCTTCACTCTTTCTCTCTCAAATTAATAAAAACATATCCTTGGGTGAGGATTATAAAAAAATATTTAACTTTTTTTCTTTATACATTTAACTTTATTCAATATAAACAAACAATTTTTTTTCATCTATATTGACAAATTAAGAATTTTTTATATGGGTCTGTTTATACCATACTAGATTCGTTTAATAATATCTATTTACCAGTATAATCTGATTCTTACTATGGTGTCTAACCAATCACTTTTAACAGCTTTAATTTGTATTCATTTATTACTAGTCTTTTTCTGTTAACTCAGTTTATAAAATATCCCCCTCAGTTTACTAAGCATCAGGATAATAACACATCAGAATAGCCACTCAAATTAAGCTGCCTCTCTTGTTTTTTATTAAGATGTTGGATTCTACCTTTAGAACTGCACTGGGAAAGTATTAAATCCACCTATTTAAAGAGGGGACTGCTATCCAGGCATATTTTGCTAGCTCAGAATGCTCAGTCATTTCTTCTTTAATATAATATCTTGATAATTGATTGCTTGACATAGATCACATTTTTAGTTATATGTGCACAATGTGGTTATTCATCACGTTTTGCTACATTATAACTGCTTTAGAGTCATGTAAGGACTTACCTATATGTTATAATTACTACATTAACAGTGTGTTGGTAGCCAGGTATATTAGTCAACTGTGGCCACAATAGTGCTTGGTAACAAAGTAACAACTATGGCCAAATGCAGTAGCTTTAAACAAAACCTTTATTCTTTTTTTTTATACATGTGTACAGTGGCTGTAGGTCAGCTGATCTAACTTGGGCTCCAATGAGCTTGACTCCCAGTCACAAGCTGAGTTCAAGTCAGTTTGATGGGTCTCTTCTGCTCCTTGGAATAAGGGACAACCCAAGAATGGTCTTTCCATGGTGTTTTCATCTATTTGTGATGCTAGGTTGCTTATAAATAGCACACATTTATTGCTCACAGTCTGAGAGGTGGGTGTGGGGTTGGGGTGGCCGATCGTTGGGGGTGGGGGTGGGGAGGCAGATGGCCAGGTGAGGGCCCTCTTCCAGGCCACAGGCTTCATTGCATTCTCCCATGGCAGGAGGGGCTAGGCATCTCTCTGGGTCCTCTTTTATATGAAATTAACGCTTTTCGTGAGAGTTCCACCCTCATGACTCAGGCACCTCCCACAGGCCCTATTCCCCTTAGGCGGTTAAGATGTTAACATACTGCCGAGACCGGTTTGGCTCAGTGGATAGAGCATCGGCCTGTGAACTGAAGGGTCCCAGGTTCGATTCCGGTCAAGGGCATGTATCTTGCTTGTGGGCACATCTCCAGTGTGGGGCGTGCAGGAGGCGGCAAATCAATGTCTCTCTCTCATCGATGTTTCTGACTTTCTCCCTTCCTCTCTGAGAAATCAATAAAATATATTAAAAAAACAAACAAACAAAAAAAGATGTTAACATACTGATTTAGGGTGTGTGTGTGGCAGGGGGCACAAACATTCAGGCCATGTGCATGGCAATGACAAAAGCATGATCAGGCAATTTTACTATGTCAGTATTTTTCAAACCTTTATTTTTATTATGTCTCTTATATTCCATGAACCAAGCATGTCTCATGGCAAAGCCCAAACATCACTGGGGTTTCAACATACATTCTACTCCCATACATTGTATTCTGTGCCTGGAATAAGAACCCAAGCTAACTACACATCACTAGGATGGGAACATACATTATACCCACAACATGAGGAAAGAGGAAGGAAATATTTGATGAATAATGATCTAATTGATTTTACTTTTAAATCTTGGAGTTTCATTTTTAAAATTTATGGTCTAAAATTCACCGAAGTGGGCAGCCCATCTTAAACTCTATCCTGGGAGGATGGTTTTAGAAGAACCTCAGCCATCTTGTTGTAAGGCAACCCGAAGTTATGCACCCACAGGGCCAATCCCAACGAGATCCCCCGGCACCCAAGGGGCACATTCATTTCAGTGTAAAATGATCAACGAAGCTCAAGTGGAACTGGCAGCAGCCGCGGAGAAAAACGCCAGCAATGAGATGCTTAAATGAACAGCATATGCACAAATGGGTGACATTCGACATTATCCGTCTGCATATTTGGGAGCTCTTTGGAGCCAAGACAATATATACTCACAGCAAATTGACTTTCTGTCAAACTGCTCCGTTTTACCTCGAATGCTCCCTCCTCTTTCCCTTCCTTCGTATGTGTCCGTGCCTCATCGTTCTGTGACTCATTTGGAAAAATTGTCTTTGAAAATAACATCCTGTTTCTCAGATGATGTATAGAAGGAAAAAAAAAATGAAGGGAGCTGCTTTTGGGTGATGGGGTTTCCAGTTTTCACCAACGTAAGTAGTTGTGGAGGCTGTTGCTGATTGTGTTACCATCACCCACAGGTAGAAATCCCGGTGTAGACGAGGGGAAAAACAGGTGTTTATTTGGGATGTTCCAGGAAAATACGGTGAATATTGAGGAAGCAGAAAACGAAAATCACCCACAGAACTATGTGTTTTTTCTTTTTTTTTCCTCAGCAAATCTGATGTGTTAGCTCAGCCTGAAACCCTCCCCTGGGTTGGCAAATTTGGTGCATAATGTGTGGCTTGAGAAATGTGAAAATAAAAATGATGTCCTGTTTCTGGTAGTTTAACAGCCAAGTGAATTACTTAATATATTTGATACTCCCCTTTCCTTCTCATGCACACACTATATTAAAATTTTTACTACCTAAGTGCAAGAACGGGCCTGCCTTTAGCACGAATGAGAATTTTACATGATAAATGCCACTATTTATTGCAAGGCATAATGCATGTAAAACTTTTGGAAGGTAGTTAAATATATCACGAGGTAAATTTTGTAAATCGTATTTTGCCCACTTCCTCAGTGTAATCCAAAGTCAGTGTTACATACCAGGAAAGGAAAAATGTGAATCATGTCGTATGCTGAGGTGTATTCCTTGAAAGCCTATTGATTGTGTTTTAACTATTGCTGTTCACATGTATGCATCACTTCTGAGATAATTTGTTTTTAAAAGGAAGGTTAACTTTCTAAGTTGGGATGGTAAGGAAATCCTTTCCTAGGGGTTTCCTAGGACCCAGACTGATTATAATTTTTAGATTGCATTTGATGCTCTCTTTCATGCTCTCATTTCATGATTTTTAAGAAGCTGAATCTATAGTTGAATGGTGGACCACCAGCATTTCAGCTCTTGCTTATTACTGGAATAAGAACCCAAGCTAACCTACGTCTGGTCTCTTAAGAATTTAAAATACTCTTAGAATTCTGTTTTAAACTTGCATGGTGTTTTAAGCATTTTTGCACACAAATTTCTAGAATACAATGCAAATACAAAACATGCTCTCTTTCTCTTATTTTATTTAACAAAAAAATATTATTTTGTGGCTTACTTTTTAAAAATTTACTGTCCCCCTTGAACGCTTGTCCAGGCCTTGGAATATATATATATATATATATATATATATATATATACACATACATACACACACACACACACACACATATATACACACATATATATATATATGTATAATATGTATATATATATATATACACATATATATATATATTTAAACATATTTTATTGATTTTTTACAGAGAGGAAGGGAGAGGGATAGAAAGTCAGAAACATCGATGAGAGAGAGACATCAGTCAGCCACCTCCTGCACGCCCCCTACTGGAGTTGTGCCCATAAGCAAGGTTCATGCACCCTACTGGAATCAAACCAGGGACCTTTCAGTCTGCAGGCCGATGCTCTATCCACTGAGCCAAACCGGTCTCGGCGATTTTTATGGCAATTCATACTATATATGACTATACCATACTTTACCTCTCCTTATTATCAAATATTTAGTTGGTTTTAATTTTTATTATTATGATAAACAGAGGCCCGGTGCATGAATTTGTGTACGGGTGGGGTCCCTCTGGGTGGCATACAGGGATCGGGCCCAAACCTGCAGTCCAGTGCCGCCTGCAGCTCCTACCTGCTGCTCCTGCTCATCCTGGCCCCACTGGGCCTGCCACAGATTTATATTCAATTGGTTCCGATCGCGAGAGGCTCTTGCCACAGCAGCACTCGCCAGTCATGAGCCTTGCATCTGACACCCTTCCAAGGGGAATGGCCTGTGGGATCAGGCTGAAACTGGCTCTCCAACATCCCCCGAGGGGTTTCAGACTGTGAGAGGGCACTGGCCAGGCTGAGGGACCCCACCAGTGCACAGTCAGGCCGGGCAGGGACTGCAGGAGGGTTCCAGGGCATGTCTGGCACAACTAGCTCAGTCCTGATCGGCTGGACCCCAGCAGCAAGCTAACCTGCTGGTCAGAGCATCTGCTCCCTAGTGGTCAGCGCATGTCACAGCAAGTGGTTGAGCAGCCTTAGCATATCATTAGCATATTATGCTTTGATTGGTTGTTCGTTTGTTCTGCTATTCAGTCTATTTGCATATTACCCTTTTATTATATAGAACTAGAGTCCCCGTGCATGAAATTCATGCATGGGAGGGAGGTCCCTCAGCCTAGCCTACACTCTCCAATCTGGGACCCCTTAGGGAAGTCTGACTGTCTGAAAACGGCAGTCAGATATCCCTCTCGCAATCTGGGACCACTGGCTCCTACCTGCTCACCTGCCTACCTGCCTGCTTTCCCCTAACCACTCTGCTACCTGCCTGATTGCCCCTAACTACTCTGCTACCTGCCTGATTGCCCCTAACCACTCTGTCTGCCAGCCTGATTGTCCCTAACTGCCCTCCCCTGTCAGCCTGGTTGCTTCTAACTGCCCTCCCCTGCCAGTCTAACCCCCCTAATTACTCTCTCCTGCCACCCTGATTGCCCCTAATTGCCTCTGCCTTAGCCCTGCCAGTATGGCTTTGTCCAGAAGGATGTCTGGAAGATGTCCAATCTAATTAGTATATCACCTTTTTATTAGTATAGATAGTGCTGCTGCGAACACTTTTACAGTAAGTTATTTACCAGGAACTCGATATATTTCTGTTTGTTTTTTTTCAAGTCATCTTTTCATTTTTCAGGGAGGTTTATAATTTGCACAGATCTTGAATAGTACTTATTATTTTGTTCACGTTATTAAACACTCTCATTAGTTTTCGGTTCTAAATGTGTTCTCCTAGACCCTCAGGGTTTTTCAGGTAGTTAAGCATGTCAAGATGAAATGGTGACTGTGTTTTTCCTGGCTGGTGTGGCTCAGTGCACATGCCTGGGTCACATCCATGTTTCTCTCTCCCCCTCCCTTCCTCTATCTAAAAAATTAATCAAAATATTAAAGAAAAAAGAAATGGTAACTGCCTCTTTTTAATACTTTTACACTCTATTGTATTAGCTCACACATACTGGACAATGTTGTTTTTATTTTATTTTATTTTTTTAATTTTGTTTTTAATTACAGTTTGCATTCAGTATTCTTTTATATTAGTTTCAGACGTACAGCATAGTGGCCAGACAATACTCTACAAAGCGTTTCTCCTTGATATTTCCAGCACCCATGTGACACCATCCATAGTCACGGGGATGTAAAATACGGCACAGGGAATATAGTCAACAATATTGTAAGGAGCGTGTTGAATAGCAGTGATAATAGACAATGTCAGGTTATTTTTGCCATTAATTATCATGCTTTTCTAAAAATGTCAGATGCTACTTTGAGATTAGTATTATTTATCATATTGAAGAGGTTTAACAATACATTTTTTAAAGTACTATAAAATAGGTGCTGGAACTTATGAAAATACCTTTTTTAAAACTTGGACTATCATATAATTTTTGTCTTTTGGCTTAATAACAGGATGAGTTTTAATAAGGGTTCTGTAGTAGAGTTCTCTGTGAATTTCTGGCATGAAGACTCCTATATTCACACAGAAAATTGTTGGGAATGAGACAGATTTCTGAAGCTTATTAAATTAACCACCCTGCAAAAGTCATTTATCTGCTTTGAAATGTAGTTTCTTCTTTAAAATGGAAGTACTAAATCTCTCACAGAACTAATATTGTGAATATGGAAGTGCTTTTTAAACTGTAAATGTTTAAATATCAGGATGGTTTCTATAATTAAAAATAATATATTTTTACTGATTTTTTTTTTTCTTTTTGAGGGAGAGAGGAAGAAAGGGAGAGGAAGAGAGAGAGAAAAACATCGATTGCCTCCGGATTTCAGCCTGACTGGAGATCAAAACTACAACCTAAGTATGTGCCCTGACCTCAGGAATCAAACTGGCAACCTTTCAGTGCATGGGATGCCACTCACCGTATTGAGCCACACCAGCCAGGGCTACCTCTATACTTTTATTTAGCTGTACCCGTATCAGTTTTCAAAATCCAAAGAACAGCGGAGTTAATGCTTTGTTTGCAGGAGAGTCATTATTTTTATTTCCACTTTTGCTGTTCACGCTCACCAGAGGATATTTTCCTATTGATTTTTAGAGAGAGTGGAAGAGATAGGGAAGAGACAGAGAAAGAAACAAAGATGCGAGAGACACACATCAACTGGTTGCCTCTTGCAAGCGCCCTGACTGGGGCTAGGGATTGAGCCCGTAACTGAGGTATGTGCCCTTGACCAGTATTGAACCCATGACCCTTCAGTTCATCGGCCAATGCGCTAACCACTGAACAAACTGGCTATGACTCTGGGAGAGTCTTTAGATTTTCCTAGTTGCACAGGTGATTTTTTAAGTTTCACTGAACAAAACACACATACAAGGAAAAGTGCATGTATCATAAATCAAACGCTTTGATGTGTTATCACAAAGCTGTCAGAGTCCTGTATCCACCTTCCAGTTCAAGAGCTAGAACATTGCCAAGAGTGAGAGATGATTCTATTTTTTTGAATGTTACCAGTTTCACGTGAATCCTTTTTGGACATCAGACTGTGGGCTACTGCTCATCTGCATGTGCCAGAAGGCAGCATCCTGTAAGAAGGTATTTTGATAGCAGTCTTTAGGCACTTCACAGTAGGATTTGAGGACTAATGAGACACTATCATGCCATGGCCACTTCCACCACAAAGTCATCTCAAAAGTCAACTTTTTGTTGACTTTTTTGTTGCCTTCTTCATTTTTTATTGACGAGAGAGAGCGAGAGAAAGAGAGTGAGAGAAAGAGAGAGAGAGAGAGAAAGAGAGAGAGAAAGAGAGAGAAAGAGAGAGAGAGAAAGAGAGAGAAAGAGAGAGAGAGGAAAAGAGAAAGATAGGAAAAGAGAAAGAGAGGAAGAGAGATGTTGTTCCACTTACTTATGCATCCATTGGTTGATTCATGTGTATGCCTTGACCAGGGATCAAACTCACAACCTTGGTTTATTAGAAGGATGCCCCGACCAACTGAGCTACCAGGCTAGGGCTAATGCCTTCCTTTTAATTCCCTGATATTTGACATTCAAATCCAAAAGAGGCAGCTGTATCAGAAAAAAAAAGTTCAAGCTGGCAAACATGAAATCATACATTTTCATTTTAAAATTTAATAGAAGTTTCTGAATTCCTGATTCGGATAACTCGGTGTGCCTGAAAGAATTAGGAGAGTTGCCATATTGCTTCATTTCACTCTCATAAGCATCCTGACTTATCCAGATAAATACTAAAAAAAGAAAGTAAGGCCTTATAAAACAGTTTGCACATTTTATTAGGTTCAGTGGTCGAAATGAAATTCCAAGTCCTCGTAGTGAGCATCCCTTGAAGGGCAGGACCTCAGTAACTCTTTAGAAAGGTCCATATTTCTAATATGTAGTACAGTTTCCCTTTAACCCCGACAAAAGGAGGCTGTTGCCTCAGCATGGAAGGGTGAATGAGAGGCATCACAGGCTTATATTCAGGCTGTTGGTTCATGCTGGCGTGTATGCACAGAACAGCTGGGAAGTGGGTTAGGATTCAGGGAAATGGTCAGCATCTCTCAGGGCACTAAAGAATAAGTCCACTAGAGTATGTCTGAGTCCTACCAAGGCATATGTAGTCCCAACAGGTAAAATAATGTACATTATTATTATTATTATTATTATTATTAAGGAAAAACTCAATGATTCTATTGTTATTGGTATAGATACAAATTTCACATGCCTCCTCTCCCCCCCACATTGCATGTATATAAAAATGTAACATGTTTTTTTGAAAGTGTCTAATTCCCTAAAGGCCTAAACACCATCCTAACATAGCAGAGACCATCTGGCTTTTCTCGCTTTGCTTTTCTGCTGACACAGTCTTCTCTCAGGGGGATGGGTTCCTCTGACTGCAAGGTGCAGCTGGGTGGGTTATGGGTAGGAAAGAGGGAGTGTAGGAATGGGAGCAAGGAATTGTGGGTGAGAAGAAACCTTGGTTATTACCTCACGTTATTATCCCATCACCCAGACGTACAAGGCCAGATTGCTCTTCATAAAACTAGAGCATAAGATTCTGCACCAAACTGTTGCAAGGGAAGTGTTATTCTTTTCATTTGCTCTTTTTCTCAGTCCCACCCACTAACAGGTGAATAATTAGGCTCATTTCCATTTAATAATGTACTGCGTGGGGATAGAGAAACCTGACACTTTGCTTCTAGAAAAATAATGGCTGTGGATTTTAGCAGACACACAGAAAACCACAAATATGCCAAATTCTTTCTGAGAGTTTAAAAATCCTTCTCTACAACACTGTGCCTCAGGTTTCCTAACCTACTGCTGTTGGCAATATTAAGTTCTCTGCCCCAGATGATTCCAGGCAGAATAGGTGGAAAATTTCAATTGCTTAGAAAGCATGAAAAATGGTAGACATGCCTAGAGACTCATCTATCCTGGACTATTTTATATGTGTGTGTGTGCACATTTTAAAAATTGGGTTTTCATTTTGTTACTAGGGGCCCAGTGCACGAATTCGTACACCTTGAAAGGAACTGTGGGCCATGAGGCTGCAGTGAACACAGGGGCGGGTCTCAACCCATCCTCTGCACCCCTGCCCAGCTCCTGCCACAGCTCCCTGTCTGCGGGCAGCCCTGTTCCCAACACCACCACTCCCATGCGCTGACAACACTGGCTCTACTTGCACCTGCTGATGGGGGCTGGCGCTATCAGCAAGTGTGAGTGGCAGCTGCTGCCCTGATTGTCCCTAAGGAGCAGTGGGAGGTGGAGACGTCCTAAGGGATGATTGCACCCGCTGAATGTGCCGAGTGGTTGGGACTGGCACTGGGCAGCAGCAGTGGGTATGAGCAGTGGCTTTGGTGCCCACAGCAGATACGAGCAGGGCTGTTGCCAAGGGCAGGTGGAAGAGGTGGCTGCTGGCTCCAATCACGCCTCAGGAGCAGGGAGAGGTGGAGAAGCCCTCAGGGGCTATCAGGACTTGCACGGGGTACTACTGGCAGTGATGTGAGTGGGGCCAGTGCTGGTAGCAGGTGTGAACGCTGGGCGGGACCATGGCACACGGTAGCAAATAATTTCCAGTAACCACCAGAGGCTTATTCCAATGACAGTGATTGGTGCCTGGCCTTGGTTTGGGGCCCCCACTCAACTGCTCCACCATCCCACTGTGGCCAACCCCTGCCATGTTCTGCTCCTGACCCCTGGTGGTCAGCGCATGGGATAGCAACCATTTTTTCCACCATTCAGTCTATTTGCATATTAGGGTTTTATATAGATAGATTTTTAAAAAATGTATTTTGTTGTTAAAAATATTACAGATAGCTCTCTTTATTCCCCCACTGACCTCCTCCACCCCACTTTTGCCATCCCCTTCCCCACCCCAGGCCTTCACCACACTATTGCATAAAAGTTCTTTGGTTAATCTCTTCTGGGCCCCTGCCTCCCTCCTGCCCTCTGAGATTCTCAGTCTGTTCCATGCTTTCATGTCTCTGGGCCTGCTTTGTTCGTCAGTTTATTATGTTCATTAGACTCCACATATAAGTGAGAGCGTGCATTTTCTCCGGGTGGCACATGGGCAGAGGTAATGGGCAGAGTTCAACATATCCACTATTTCAGATCCTGTGCAACAGTGGGTAAAAGTGTCAGCAGATGTAAAACCAATTAGATTGAAGATTGAATTTAGTGATTATTTAGATTGTAATTGTGTGAGATTTGAAAATATTGAGGGCTTTGGGTATATAAAATCGCTCACACATTCTCAGTTAGTACGGTAAGGAATCCCGCTTTTCCCATACATGTTAGTACTGTTGTTATATACCCTTGTAACTGTTGACTTTAAGATTTTTCTTCCTAAGACCTCCTAATAACTTACTTTGTAAAAAAGGCAGACGAAATAGAGGAGGGCAAAAACGTAAGGAAGGTTGCATTGACTTTCCTGGGATGGCATTTTTATTGGGATTTATGAGTGATTGTAGAGAAATCCTTTTAGAGCTGGAAAGGAATTTACAGAGATCATCAAATTCAAGCCCCTTATTTCATAAAGGCGGGTTCCCACTCTGCTATATATCAATTAAACTAAAAATTCAAAGCACAGTATAAATCATATGAACATTACCTGGAGAGGAGCGCAATCGGCATACCATTTCCTATTTTCAGAAACACGTGGTGTGCATTATACAGGATGTCTCAGAGAAAAAAGTCAAAAGCCCTTGATCATTGATGTTGAAGGTAAATGCCTTCAAGGCCGGTGCTGGTGAGGATGGCTGAGGCCATTCTTGCTGGGTCTGCTGGTATCTTGGCTGCTTGCCCACATGGCTCTCAAGTATTTCTCTTTGTAGCAGATGTTGAAGACTAAGTTTTAAGCTCTAAGAGTAGCTTGGTTTCTTCATGGATTGCCTATGATTTCTTTCATTGTTAGTTATATTTATAGAGCAAGTTTTGGTAAATCGAGACATTTCAACATCCTAGCACCATGGTCAGCAAACTGTGGCTCTTTGGCCCCTTGAGTGTGGCTCTTCCACAAAATACCACGGCCTGGGAGAGCCTATTTTGAAGAAGTGGCGTTAGAAAAAGTTTAAGTTCAAAATAATTTGGCTCTCAAAAGACATTTCAATCGTTGTACTATTGATATTTGGCTCTGTTGATTAGTGAGTTTGCCCACTACTGTCCTTGCAGAATGAGTGGATTTCAGTGTAACCGCTTATTTGCAGCTGAGTCCAACAGAAACATAACTTTGGCCTTTGACACATTTTATTAACTTGGACAGATCAAGAAACTCTTCTTCCATAAGGGAGGCACTTTCGATAAATAAATACACATTTTTGTTTGAAGGACTTGACCTCTTGCCTTTGAAAGGCTTAATGTGGATTATAAGTATTTGGTTAAGTGGCTATTACCAGTTATATCTGATGGTTCTTAATTTCTAGTTATATGCCAGTTTGTTTCACAAACCCCACTCAGGAAGAAAATCTGTCTTCGGCTGCCTTCTCTCCTTTCCTGGCATGACCCTTCAAACTGTCATTTACTTATTCATTCAATCAGCCAGTCACTTTTCACAGGTGTATATTAAGCTGCTTTGTCTCAAGCACTATCTATGTTACTGTTGACACACAAAAGTGAATAAAACATCATCCTTTCTGTCAAGAATTGACAGAAAAATAAAATGTACACAAGTAATTATGATGTGAGCTCTTATATTGGGAAGTGTTAAATACGAGGTAATTTGGAGTTGAAAGAAGGTAGTGAGATCTAAACCCCACAGTATATTTGTAGATGTTACCTATGTTTATATGTGTGTATTACATATGTGACATGTGTATGTGTACACATATGTGTGTGTATAATATAGTGTGTATACACAGTCATTCCTCTGTATCACAACTGGATTGGTTCCAGAAACCCTCTCCTCCCCATATTCAAATAAAAGGATGTTCAAATTCCCTTTATATAATTTACCTGCTTCCCTTGTATTCTTTAATTTATCTTTAGATTACTTATGTAACCTAATACAATGTAAATATGTAAATAGCTGTTATACTGTATTGTTTACAGAATTACAAGAAAAATCAAGTCTGTGCATTTTCAGCATAGATACAACCATCATAGTACACATCAGTAACAATATAACTTTTTCCTGGAATGTTTTCTATCCATTGTCTGTTGAATCTGAGGAAGGCTGACTTATATATGTAAATATGTATATATGTAAATATTTACATATATATTTATATAATATATATATATGTGCACACACACACACAGACTATCTAATAAAAAGTAATATGCAAATTTATTGTACGTCCGCTACACCCATAAGTCATGCCCACCAGCCAATCAGGAGCGAGTATGTAAATTAACCCAACTAAGATGGCTGTGGCCTTGGAGCAAGCAAGAGGCTTAGGTTTCCTCGGAAATGGAGGAAGCCAAGCTTCCTGCACACCCTGGCTGGCTCTGGACTCCACTCAAGGCTACAAAGTTTCAATTATAGAAGATAAATAAATCCCAACAAAAATGTTGGAAGACATGGAGCTGGAGAGAGTAGGAGGCTTGGTTACCCTTGGTGATGGAGGAAGCCAAGCTTCCACAGCCCTGGCCTGCCTTGCTCCACTCCAGACTACAAAGTTTCAATTATAGAAGATAAAAAAATCCCAGATACCAGAGCCTCCACTTGAGTCACTAGGGGATGTGACCAAGCCTGTAAACCACCACAGGCCCCTCACTCAGGCTACCTCATGCCCCAAGGGAACCCCCACCCTGATCCAGGACACTCTTAAGGGCAAACCAGCTGACCCCCACCTGTGCATCAGGCTTCTAGCCTCTACAATAAAAGAGTAATATGCAAATTGACTATCACTCCAACACACAAGATGGCTGCTCCTGTGTAGACACAGGTGGCTGCCACAAGATGGCCAGCAGGGGAGGGCAATTGGGAGGGACCAGGTCTGTAAAGAAGGGCAGTTGGAGGTGATCAAGCCTACAGGGGAAGGCAGTTAGAGGTTACCAGGCTGGCAGAGGAGGTAAGTTGGGGTTACCAGGTCTGCAGGGAAGAATAGTTGTGGGGAAGAGGGACCAGGCCTGCAGGGGAGGGCAGTTAGGGGTGATCAGGCCTACAGGGTAGGGCAGTTAGGGGCAATCAGGCTGGCAGGCAGTGGTTAGGGGGGTGATCAGGCTGGCAGGCAGAAGCGGTTAGGGGCAATGAGGAAGGCAGGCAGGTGCACAGTTGGGAGCCAGCAGTTCTGGATTGTGAGAGGGATGTCCCACTGCCCTACTGAGATCGGGCCTAAATGGGCAGTCAGACATCCCTCGAGGGGTCCAGATTGGAGACGGTGCAGGCTGGGCTGAGGGACACACCCCTCCATGCATGAATAATTTTGTGTACCAGGCCAATAGTACGTATATAAAAGGCTAATCGGCCATATGACCAGCTGGTAGGTATGACATGCACTGACTACCAGAGGGAAGACACTCAATGCAGGAGCTGCTGAGCTGCAGTAACTTTGAAAACGGTGGTTCTCAGGTGACTGATGCACCCCGGAACCAGAGAGGAGGGAGTCTAATTCCTCGCAGTGCCATGCGATCGCACCTTTGGCAATGGATTATGTTGTTGCTAGGCACTGTTGGCACCAATCTTCTTTACTGCACACTTGTGTTGCGTTCCACGCCCTGTATGACAGCAACTTTGCAGAGTGCCCTCTCACACTCCAGGAACCCCTCAGGGGATGTCAGAGAGCCGGTTTCAGTCTGATCCCTGAAGGTCAGGATGAGGTCCTTCATGTGCCAGAAGGACCCTGCTCACTGTGCATATGCCCTTCAAGCCACAGTGCCGCTCCGAGTGTGGCAGGTGGGGAAGGGGCCACGGGAGGTTGGCTCCAGGGCATGCTTGGCCTGTCTCTCCCTGTCCCACCCCACCAGCCACCTTCTAATGAATTTTCTTTTGAATTTGTGCACTGGGCCACTAGTATGTGTGTGTATACACACACATACACATATGCACATACACTGTACACATCACATACATACTAGCACATATTATATAGTGTGTGCTTCAGAGTTAATATTTCTGTGTTTTGTTAACCGTGTTTTAAAAAGCCTCTTCAGGTGAGGTATTGCTATGAGAAGTGACTGATTTAGTTATCAGACCAATGAATAGTCATCCAAACTTTTACTTCTTAGCCCTACATATGGATTGATGACTTTCCATTTTGTTCTCTGTGTACCATGGGCAGAAATATGGGGACCATGCTTTAGGTGGGCAAATGTTTCTTGCTGTCCTGTAAAGCTGTACACTTTTTATCTCTAAGGCCTCAAACCTCATACGTAAACAGAATAGGTTTACTGAAGGAACGCAACCCAAGTATCACCCCTCTCTCAGATGGAAGTCATGGGAACACTAACCAATACTCCAAATACTATTGACACAAGCAAGATAAAAGTTTATTTGTCTTTTATGCAACCGTCTGCTATAGTGTAAGGTCTATTTTAGACATTTCATGATGTCAAGGACCTAAGGTTCTTTGATTTTATTGTGTCACCATCCATAGGGTGTTGCCTTTGTTTGTTCAGCATAATTAACTTACCATATTACCTGAAATCCTGCCGGCAGGAGGAAGGAAAGGGACAGTTAGGGCTTGCTTGTTTGCGATAAGACTCTATCTTGGAAGTTGCACATAATTTCCGCTCAGATCCCACTGGTCACAATTCTTCATGGGATTGCAGCCCATTCAAAACATGACCAGGAAATGTAAGCCTTCAGAGGGCAGCCATCTGCCTTAGATTAATCAGATCCAGCTCAGAGCTTTTGTCATAACCTTTGCACCTGATGTAAAGGTAATGTTTACTTCACTGTAATTCCATCCCCTCTTACATTTTCCTTATAGAATCTGGCACTTCCAGATGAAGACCTCAGTTCAGTCTCCGGTAGATTTTTCTAGCAGAAGGAAGCGCTTGCTGATGTTCACTGGATTATCAAAATTGTTTGTGGTTATTACAGGAAGTAACATCACTTTAGAATTTCCACGTGTCTTTGCCAAGAAAACAGTTCTTCCCATGATGGATTGAGCCTCCCCACTCCCCTTCAGGGCTAGTATCCAAACGGAATAGATCACTTGTTTTCTTTACTAAATGTTCCAGACGGTTTAATTCATTGTCCAACAGGAACCGTGCCAGGTTGCTGAGGCCTCTTGAAGGCAAAGTTACATTATTTTTTTTGCTGTTGCTGAAAACAGGCCTTGGGAATCTCTTTTGTATCCCTTCTTTATTTTGGTGATCCTTACAACACTTGGCAGATGAAAAAATAATTAGCTTCATTGTACGAGAGGGAGAGACATCAAAAGATAATACAGGTTGCCAACCATCGTAGAGCACATTGCTAACAGAACTAGAAGCTTAGGCACCTGAACAAAATTGCATTCCTTTCTTGATTTGTCACATCGATTTAAATGTCAAAGACTTGAGGGAGAACTCAGACACATTTTGTCAGATTCGTGACAGGACTGGGCTGATTTGGGGCTATTTTGTGGTCATTTCATGTGATGCGAAACAAAATTGAGTTTCCCTTGTTTGGTGGTTCTGAGGTCCAGTCCTTCATTGCAACCGGGTTCCTTAGCAGGTGGTGATGATACAGGAGATGGGCTTTGACTGAACCACATATGCATTTTCTGGAGATGATGAATTTATCCTTGGAGGTAAAAATGGATGCTGATCTCTAATGTGAGGTGACGGGATTAGTTCCTTCCCCCATCCCACCTGATGTAATAAGTGTCACCTTTTTAACGATGACATATGCTTTGCACTCTGATTCTCTGAAGGATACACGTGGGGTTGTAGGATTCAACTACTACTACAATGCATATGTGAAGGAGACACGGGATGTCTTTATTTCATCTATGATAAATCTTTTTGTTCACTTTGGTGATCAAGACTCCACTTGGTAATTATCTGGAAAAAAAATGAATTTTAGTCCGGTTTAGTTTATATTTTATTTATTTATTTTTTAAAATATATTTTATTGATTTTTTACAGAGAGGAAGGGAGAGGGATAGAAAGTCAGAAACATTGATGAGAGAGAGACATCCATCAGCCGCCTCCTACACGCCCTACACTGGAGATGTGCCCGCAACCAAGGTACACGCCCCCGATTGGAATCGAACCTGGGACCTTTTAGTCCGCAGGCTGATGCTCTATCCACTGAGCCAAACCGGTCTCGGCTAGTTTATATTTTAGATTCATCATGTAACGGATGGTGCACAGTCGTTCTTAGATAAAACTGCGCTGGTGGCCAGCCGGCATTTTCCTGTGCCTGCTTTCCTTTTCCTTCCTAAGGTGGCCTCTAGCAGTGTGAGAACTTATATCATTTTGGTGAGAAGGTCACTTCTTGACCTTCTGCTGGACCTTGCGTGGACACTGGCTGGTACCTCCGTTTCATGTTAGGTTTCATTAGATTCAGATCTCTGAGTCCCCCTCCACAGCAGCCATTGAGCCCATGGGCCAACATGTGCCCTGCAAGGTCCCACTGCAACTCCATGTAGCCTGAGTATAGCCAAGAGGAGGCATCAAGATAACTACATCTCAAGCCTGTACTGCCTGACCCCTGGCATGTTTGTGGCCGGAAAAAAAAGAGACATGGATTTCTCTTTGCCATGGGCATCGAAGGCCACAGCAATGGCAGCAATGACCCATTCCCACTGTGGCAGAATTCCATGACCTGAGCTGTTGACACGGTGAAGGGGGAGGCCAATATTTGGGAAATTCCTTTTCAAGATGGATAAATTTTACTTGAGCCATTTACTAACTTTCTGTAACCAATTCTTACGGCTATATCTTGAAAACTCTAGCAAAATAACAACATCAGAAAAACAAAATAAAAATAAAGTTACATATATGTAATTCTTGACCCTTATGATGCATTATTTTTCTCAAAGGGCCTCCTGTGAGACTCCAGTTCCAAGTGCACTCAGCCAACACACAGACCCTAGTTTCCTGGTCTGCTTTATCCATCTGATAAAGGAGTTAATATTCTGCCAAACATTACAGCTATTATAAGTTAAAAATATGGTGTGGGCAAAAGTAAGTTTACAGTTGTTCATATGGAAAATAACATAATAATTAACAAATAATAATACAAGAATAAGCTATTTCATGTACTCACAACTATAAATCTACCTTTGCCCACTTATGTGTATCAGGTTCCCTCTTTCTCCAACTATCTTCTCTTGAGAAAAATGCAAGGTGACTTTTTAAAAAAAATATATATTTTATTGATTTTTTACAGAGAGGAAGGGAGAGAGATAGAAAGTCAGAAACATCGATGAGAGACATTGATCAGCCGCCTCCTGCACGCCCCACAGTGGAGATGTGCTCGTAAACAAGGTACATGCCCCTGACCGGAATCGAACCTGGGACCTTTCAGTCCACAAGCCAACGCTCTATCCACTGAGCCAAACCGGTCTTGGCAAGGTGACTTTTTTTGTTGTTGTTTCTGTATATACAGTAATGGATATACAGAGAAACTATGTGATTCTTTTTTTTTCCTGTTTAGATTTTAAATATAATTATTAAGAGTGGAATCTTGGAAACCAATGACAGCAGCCATATTCACCTCTTTGGGAAGTGATACACCTGTCCTTAATCACCTTTCACCAAGTGACTGCAGCACAGAGTAGTCTGCACAGAAAACAGGCCGTGCAGTCCAACAACTTTGGGAGATTCTGCTTATGTTCCCCTCTTAGAAACAGACGGTATAACTTAGGATGTTATAGGATCCTGCAGTTAGGAAACGTGCTTTTGCTCAACACACTGTTGCCCAAGGTTATTAGACCAGAGAAACATTGTACTTCAAATATTTTTGTGGGACACCTCACAGCATCATGCCAAAAAATAAAAAAAGTTAAACTATGGAACACATTTCAGAAAATGCTGATTTAATACTAGTACCTTCAAGAAATCATTTCTACAAAACAAAAGATGTTTTAATGCTTGGTAAATAGCTGTTTTATATCAGGAATGTCCTTTGATGATAAAGTGTGTAGTATCAAGTGGATGCATATCCTATCTAATAAAAGTAATATGCAAATTTACCATGCCTCCACTACACCCACAAGCCATGCCCACCAGCCAATCAGGAGCAAGTATGCAAATTAACTCAACCATGATGGCTTTGGCCCTGGAGAGAACAGGAGGCTTGAGTTGCCCCCGGTGATGGAGGAAGCCAAACTTCTGCAGCCCTGGCCTGCCCTGGCCTCTGCTCAAGGCTACAAAGTTTCTATTATAGAAGATAAATAAATCCAAACAAAAATGGCTATGGCCATGGAGTGAGCAGGAGGCTTGGCTTTGCTCAAAGTTTTAATTATAGAAGATAAATAAATACCAGATACCAGGGTCTCCACTTGGGTCACTTAGGGGAGTGGAGGAAGCCAGGGCCTCTGAGTGGCTGGCCTGCAAACTACCATAGGCCCCTCATCCAGGCCACCCTTGCCCCAAGAGAACACCCACCCTGATCCAGGACACTCTTCAGGGCAAATTAGCTGGCCCCCACCCATGTACCAGGCCTCTATCCTATCTAATACTCTTTAATAAAAGAATAATATGCAAATTGACTATCACTCTAACACACAAGATGGCTGCCCCCATGTGGTCAAAGATGACTGCCCCATGTGGACACAAGATTGCTGCCACAAGATGGCCAGCAGGAAGGGCAATTGTGGGTGATCAGGCCAGCATGGAAGGACAGTTGGGAGAGACCAGGCCTGCAAGGGAGGGAAGTTAGAGATGACAGAGGAGAGAAGTTAGGGAAGTTGGGGGCGACTGTGCCTTCAGGGAAGGGCAGTTGTGGCGGACTCAAGCCTGCAGGGGACAGCAGTTTGGGAGGACCAGACCTGCAGGGGAGGGGAGTTAGGGGAAAATAGGCTGGCAGGGGAGCAGTTAGGTATTAATCAGGCTGGCAGTGGAGTGGTTAGGGGTGATCAGGCTGGCAGGTAGGAGTGGTTAGGGGCAATCAGGAAGGCAGGCAGGCAAGCAGTTGGGAGCCAACTGTTCTGGATTGTGAGAGGGAAGTCTGCCCATTTAGGATCTGGTATGAGCCAGGTAGGATCTGGCCTAAAGGGGCAGTCAGACATCTCTCGAGGGGTCCCAGATTGGAGAGGGTACAGGCTGGGCTGAGGGACACACACCCCTGTGCATGAATTTTGTGCACCAGGTCTCTAGTGTGTGTGTGTATGTATGTATGTGTATATGTATGTGTGTGTGTATGTGTGTGTGTGTGTATGTGTGTGTGCACACATACACACTGGTATATCTCTCTCTCTCACAAATAATGTGAGAGAGAAATGTTTATTTCCAGCCGAAGAAATGTTTATTTAGATATTTTGTGGTTTATTTTGATGTTATATCATTTTCGAGTTACTCCACAGCCAACAGTTATAAATGTCATTTACATTTCTCTTCTAATTACAGACACTGCAGCCTCTCATTCTTCTGAGTCAGACTGGTCTGGCTATTTACACTTGAGGAAAAGAACAGTGTCTTCCAGCTGCCTGCTTGACCCACTGTTTTCAAGTCTCATTTAATTATTTTTAACAGATTGTTTTAAAGGTCACTTAAAGAGAATGTCTTATTTTTTTTTCCCCCACACTACATGCAACTTCTGTAGTGTCACTGTATGTCAGAAAAGCCAAATTGGAGAAGCTCCTAAGAAACCTAAAAGGCTTTATCTTTTTTTTTTATTTTATTTAATCTGAATCATATTAAATCCTTCCAAATTTTTAATGTTAGTAGCTTTGCCATTGTTTTCTCTATCAAATATGACAATTCTGCTTTTCCCCCTGAGAGATGGATGCTTATGTCTTTTGCCAATCTTTGCCCTGGTTTCATGGCAGGCTATTGGAATTAGCAAGTTTTGAGTTTGGGGACCGACGAGGCTGCACCAGATGTGTTGAGTTTAGCCTTTAGCAAAACTGCATTAGATTTTCATCAGCATATGTCTCTGTCAGAGTGAGCAGATGAGAGCTAGTGGAGCAGCTTGAGTCCCAGTCATTTTCACTAAAAGCAGCAAATAATGGATATTAAGTACTTAATTAGAGAGGGAACATTCCAGATTGGAAGGGATTCAACCACAACTTTGACGGAGCAAGTGTTCAGTTTGCATTGCCAAGGGGAAAAACACTATTAAGTGGTCCTTCTGTGGATTATGCCGAAAAGCTGTTTTAATCCACAAAATATCTCTCAAGTGTCTGACATGTAAGTGGATATGCTGGAGAAAGGACTGCTCCTCAGATAAAATCCTGACTGAACTGGACAGAATTTCCTCTTTGTCAAAATGCAGATAAACGCAGTTTGGGTGCAATGGAAGTCGCCGGGACAGCAGGCATGCGATTGCTTTGTAAAGATGGGCCACCTCAGGTCTGTACCAGCTCCAGCTCGAATTGGCTGTGCCACCTTAGACAAACCAGAACTGTCTAGGCCTGAGTTTTCTCATCTTTACATCTTGGACAAAGTAATCTTGAAAACAAACAACTTTTCTACTATTTTTGGATTTCAAGATTTTAAAAAACTCACACCTATTTCTGTAAGACTATATATTTTTTCTCATTGTTCTCTGTGAGTCGGCCCAAAGCAGTATGTGTGGCCATCTGGGTTTACAGCTTCATGATTTATTATATATATCAATGTAAAGCGAAATCAATGGAAGAAACCCCAGATAAACAATGAATTCAGAAAGCCTTTCTGAGCACAGTTCCAAGTTAATCCTTTTATATGTTTCTCTCATTATTTACAGTGCAGCTCTCTCTTAATCCTTTCCCAAATAGCAAGTGTGGTTCTGTTTCTAATTACTTCTTAGTTAGTGGTCATGTGTTTGTCATTATAATGTTAATATTTAAGGTCAACCTCCATAAGCAGATCAACTGACAAGAAGAGTCTGTGCCTAACTAATATCAGCCCTTCCCCTAGTGAATCCTAACTTAACTGGGTCCAATGCCCGCTGCTCTGGGCTCACTTTTCTTCTGCAGTCAAAACTTACAAGCCACCTTCTTTCCTTTTAAATCTCTTTCTAAAAGGTTGTGCCTCTTTGTGTAGCTGCTCCTGAGTTTACTGACACAACACATTTTATTTTTCCTAACTGTGACATTTCTCCTTCCTCTTAACGAGAGATTCTTCTGAATTTTCTCCTCTTCAAAACTCTCACCCTGACATTTTCCTGGGCTTTTGAATATAGTTGATCCTCCAAAGTATTTCATGGATGAATGTAAGATGAAAGTTACTGGTGATCTGGAAAAAGGCATGAGGATAATGTTAGTATTTTAAAAGCAGAATAAATATAATGGCACAATGACGTCAGGATATCTTGGGAAAGACACACAAAACACAGGGTACGTAGAAACTCTGGAAACAGAAATTAATGTAGAATGTCATCTAAGACACCTTCAACCTGAAGGAAGAAAATGAGTATTATCAGTGTTGCCAAGTTTAATGGTCACTCTGTATAGGAGGTTCTGTTTTAAAGTGTTGGCTAACTCATTCCTAGACTATTTTCCTGAAGGAATCATCCAGGTTTAGCTGCCTGTAGAAAAAGCAACAATGTCTTAACCTATTAGAGAGGTGTTCCCCTCTTACCTAAGGTAAACCTGGAGATGGGCATCCGGGAATGGCCTGTTGTCTTGACAACATTCTCAGCAGCAGGTTTCCACCTTTCGGTGCCATTTCAGTCAACAGCAGAGAAACAGAATGAAGGCCTTTCAACCAGCTGAAACTGGAGTCCCACACACCCTTCTGCCCGCCTGTGATCCAGTAGGTCTGGGTCAGGCAAGAGAACCTGGGAAAGACATGTTAGTAGTGTTGGCAATGCAGCCAGCTAAAAGTGGGTTTCTTTTACTAAGAGGAAGGGGAGAAGGGATTTTGGGATAGGCAAAAAGAACTATGAGAATACTGATCAAATCCCACATTTCGTTAATGAGAAAACTGAGTCCTGGTAATAGTAAAGGATTTACCAAAGTCCACATGACCATGATACAAAAATAGTAATAAGACATACTATATGGCAGAGGCATCCACATCTGGGGAAAGTTGAGTGGACACTTACGTCCCTCCTAAAAGGTGGCATTTACCTTGATCCATACATAGTTCTCAACGCGGATCACCTGAGAACTTGTTAGAAATGCGAATTCTCAGGACCCACCCCGGACCTACTGAATCAGAAACCCTGGGGATGGGGTCTAGCGCCCTGTTTCAAGAAGTCTTTCAGGTGATTCTCATATTATTAGAGGCTGAGAATCACAGCCCTTGATAATGTTACCGTGGCCCATGGTCTTGCCTTTGGCCCTGCAAGCTCATAAGTCCATCTCATGTTTCAGGATTAATTCAGAGATGCTGGCTCACGCGAACGAAACTCACATCGCACCAACAAAAAAAGCCATTTCATTGACTTACAATCAAAGCCAGAACTGGTCAGGGAGAGCAAAAGAATTCTTGGGTAATTTTATGGGAAAACAGATCATTGGAATGAAACTTGGAGAGCATGTTCCAGTTTCATGTTTCTAGACTGTAAGTCAAAGTATTTTATGCTACTGGGACTACTAAAGGCTTAGTAAATTTATGGTCCCATAATGCTAATGGAACTGGGGGACAATATTCACATCATTCAGGCCAGCCTTGTCCAATAGGACACTAATGCAAGCCACATGTAATTTAAAATTTTCTAGTAGCCACATAAATAAAATATAATGAAATAGATAAAATTCAATGTCGTTTTAACTCAATATATAGAAAATATTTCAGCATGTAGCTAATATAAAATTATTCATACGTTTTATACTGCATTTTTAAACGATATATTTGAAATTTGGTAAATGTGTTACACTTACATGTCAATCAGACTCGCTCACTACATTTCAAGGCTCAACGTCCATATGTAGCCAGTGGCTACCTGAGTGCATAGGTTGGCCTAGGTTATCTTTCCATTTTCTCCCAGTTTTATTAAGAAACCAATTTGACCTGGCCAGTGTTGCTCAGCGGTTGAGTGAGGTCACTTGTTTGATTCCCGGTAAGGCACATGCCCAGCTTTCAGGCTTGATTCCCAGTAGGGGGTGTGCAGGAGGCAACCGACTAGTGATGTTTCTCTCTGATTGATGTTTCTATCTCTCTATCCCCTTCCCTTCCTTTCTCTCTAAAAATCAATAAAAACATATTTCTTAAAAATATGTTTTTATTGATTTCAGAGAGGAAAGGAGAGGGAGAGAGAGATAGAAACATCAATGATGAGAGAATCATGGATTGACTGCCTCCTGCACATCCGCACTAGGAATCAAGCCTGCAACCCGGGCATGTGCCCTTGACTGGAATGGAACCTGGGACCTTTCAGTCACAGGCTGACACTATCCACTGAGCCAAACCAGCTAGGGTAAAAACATTTTTTTTAAAGAAACCAGTTTGGTGAGTCATATCAACACTTTTTATTAAAGACAATAAATATAAATTAGAATAGAATAATATAGAGTGGAGAATATAAAGAGGCATTTTTTTTTCAAGAGTGCTTGTGTGTCATAGGTGATGATGTGAAATGTGCTTCTTATTGTATATCACACTTGAAAGTTTGACAGCCTTCTCTCTATGTTGATCTAATTTATTCCCTTGACAGGTTATTTCATAAATGTAGACATGCTAAGTTCTACTTATCTATTTCCATACTGACAGATATTTAAATTATTTTTCCTTTTTCTCTTTTACAGAGAATAAAATATACTTCATGTATTTTCCTAAATATTTTTTTTTTGGGTAAATACATTAAAGTATAATTGCTATATAAAATGTTGCAGTAGGTGGGTTCGCATTTTTTAAAAATATTATCACAATGCTCTCCAGGGTATCAGTATTTATACCTCCACAGGCAGTTTATGAGAATACATGTTTTCTTGCATTTTCACCAGTACTACATAATTTCAAGTTTTTAATTTTGAAAATCTGAATGGTGGAATAGTTATCTTATTGTAATCATCACTTCTCTCATTATTATGCTGTTAGGTAAACTTTTCTTCACTCATATTTTAAGCATTTTAGTTACACTATGTGTGAGCATAATGAGCTATGTAAGGAGTGTTATACGTACCCTCATGTGTAATCTTTAGGAAATATAACACTATCTTTCCCACAGCTTTTTTCCTCCCTGACAGCAACCACTTCCGACTCTTCTGTTTATTTTGGTGTTTACATTTACCTATTAAATAACATTTGAATTAACCTCTTACATTAGTGAAGACTTAACTCTCTCCCACACCTTCACTCTTTTGGCACACTTAGTCCTTCATATTTTCCCATTCTCCCAGTATCATAATTTTGCATACATCAGTAGTCAGTGCTTGCATTTTTATTACTGTGTAAGCACTATTTATGGCTGAGTCATGTAATACTATGAATCTTTTTCTCTACACTTTCCTTTGCTATGCAAGGCTAAATATTGACATCTTTTTCCACTGACTTTAAACTTTTATATTTATCATTAATTCAGGCTAAACTCTTCGAAAATTATCTAGACAGCAGCATTTTTGGATGTGTCAAGGATTTTATTCATTTTCTGAGAAGTCTTTTCTCCAGATTCTTGTTAATCTACTCTGTTATCGAATGGCTCTTCTTATGAAAACAGAGATTATCATCATTTAATAATTAGTTGCTTAATTAAATAAGATTTTGATGTTGTTCTTCAACTTATTTTTTTATATTTACAAAATTTACTTTCTGCCGAGACCGGTTTGGCTTAGTGGATAGAACGTCGGCCTGTGGACTGAAAGGTCCCAGGTTCGATTCTGGTCGGGGGCATGTACCTTGCTTGCGGGCACATCTCCAGTGTGGGCCGTGCAGGAGGCAGCTGATCGATGTTTCTCTCTCATCGATGTTTCTGACTTTCTATCCCTCCCTTCTTCTCTGTAAAAAAATCAATAAAATATATTAAAAAAATTACTTTCTAAAATTCTGTATAACCTCCTCTTAATTTGCTTTTTTTCCTTCTGAATACTTAATTCAGCAGAAAGCTTAGTTTATTTTAATTAGAAATAGAAACATTTAAGACTACACTTTTTCCTTTGGGAACTATTTCGCTGTGTCCTACAGCATTCCGGATTTCTTTCTTCTAGTGTTCCTCATTTCTAAATAGTGTAAGAGAGTATTTTGTTTTCTTCTTTGATCTAGGAGTTATTTGGAAATGAGATGTTTCATTCAAAGATATTAAGATTTTGTTGGAATAGGTGGAGGGCCTTCCCCCATCCCCTCCCCAGCTTAAATAGCAAACATTTATTTCTCCCAGTTCTGGAGGCTGGGATGTCCAAGACCAAAGTGCCAACAGATCCTATGTCTGATGAGGATCCTGTTTGCAGATGCCTTCTTGTAATCTTACATGGTGGAGAGCAGAGAGGACAGAAGGAGCGGTCCTGTCTCTTCCTCATAAGGGCACTAATCTAATTCAGGAGGGCTCCACCCTCATAACCTAATTACTTCATTTGTTACAAATGGCAATATTTTATCTTTTGGTCACTGAGTAGTATTATATCTCTATATCTATATCTCTATAGCTATATCTCTATATCTATATCTATATCTATATCTATATCTATATCTATATCTATATCTATATCTATATCTATATCTATATCTATATCTATATCTATATCTATATCTACATCTACATCTACATCTATATCTATATCTATATCTATCTAATCACATCATCTTTAACCATTCATCTGGCAGTGGAGAAAAGGGAACCCTTGTACACTTTTGATCATATTGTAAATTGGTACAACCACTTTGGAAAACAGTATGGAGGTTCCTTAGAAGTTTAAGAATAGAATGACCATATGATCTGGGAATTCCTCTTCTGAGCATTTACCCAAAGAGTGTGAAAACACTAATTTTAAAGATATAAGTACCCCTATGTTCATCGGAGCATGCTTTACAACAGCCAAGAAGCAGGCTGTTACATGGAGGTTGCTTTTGTTCATGAGTTTGACTCTCTGTAAGCATAGTGCTTTTGTCTTCATACTTTTTTTGGCATTTCATATTTTTCTAATTATTGAAGGAATAAAAAGATGTTATATACCTGGCTATTCAACCAAAAACAGATCGCACATCCAAAAAGGGTAATTGCTTTAATGAAGATGGATCCTAACATGAGGAACAAAGGTACTGAGATGTGAACCACTGCACTAGGTACAGTTTGGGGAAGGAGAAGATCAAGGATTCATTTTGGTTCATGTTCAGTTATAAAACCTTTAAGATTGCCATGCACAAATGCAATTACATAGGTGGACTAGATGAGACTGGAGCTCTAGACATAGGCTTGGCTGGAGTAATCACTTTGTAAGTCACTGGAATATACCTGATTCAAAGAACAGAAACATGGGCGAGATACTTAAAGGAGTTTAGAGTAACAGCAGAAGTGTTTTACCTGCAGGGAATTTAAGCCTCAAGAAGTTGGCTAAAGAAGGAAGAGGTGGCAAAGGGACCTGAAGAGGGTGCTAGAGAAAAGAGAAGATTCCTAAAGTCAGAGAAGGAAATACTCCACGAAGGATGGGTAGGAATTAGCTCAGTGGGATATTGCTAAGAGGTCAAGTAAAGATGGGGACTGAAAAATGTTCTTGGAATTTAGAGACATAAAGGCCGTTGGTGACCGTTATTAATACATAAACTCTCAATTTTATTATGTTTCTGGATTCTGCAGGTTAGGAATTCAAACAGGGCACAGTGGGAATGTTTGTCTCTGCTCCCCCATGTCTGGAACTCTGCTGCAAAGACTTGGAGGCCAGGAGTGACTCTGGGCTTGCATCTGGAAACATCTGCAGGTCCATCCTAAAATTATCTGTCGCTTGGGCGGGAAGCCTGGGAGACTAGGACACTTAACCCCAGTGACTACACATGGCCTCTCCTTGTGGCTTGGTTTGGCGACTCAGGCTCTCAGCTATGTTTTCAGCGAGCAAGGCGGAAGTTGCACCTTTTCTGAACTCGTCTTAGAAGTCACTGCATTATGTTGGTTACAAGTGAGTCTTAGGATTCAAAGGAGAGTGCATACCAGTGGTTCTCAACCCTTCTAATGCCGCGACCCTTTAATACAGCTCCTCATGTTGTGGTGACACCCAACTATAAAATTATTTTCGTTGCTACTTCATAACTAATTTTTCTACTGTTAATGAATTGTAATGTAAATATCTGTGTTTTCCGATGGCCTTAGATGACCCTGCTAGTGGTTCTCAACCTGTGGGTCACAGTTACAACACAAGGAACTGTATTAAAGGGTTGTGGCATTAGAAAGGTTGAGAACCACTGGCATAGACCTTCACCTCCCTCCTAGAGGAGTTTCAGAGAATTTGTGGGGATATTTTAAGACTGTCATCAGGACTTTAATACCAGTCTCAAGGGAGAGGAGCAGCCAGACTAAAGGGGATCATAGGGTAATAGAAAGAGACAGGTGCCACTTGAGTACAAATTAATTTTATAATTAAAATCAAGAAAAACTGGAAGTTTGTTTGAATCTGATATAAACTGGATGCAGAGAATAGGGAGGGATTTTAATACCCCTCAAATTTGAGACAGCTGGTCTGAGTCTGCATTTGGAAACTGCACACTCAGCCTTTGAATCAAGCATCTTAAAATAATTCCCCAGTAGGTTTTCAAACAGTAAACTGCACACTCTTAGTATAGCAGGTGGAAACAATAATCACACCCATTTGACAGGGCACAGAAATGGTAAATGGCTTCTTAGGCTCTGGAAGTGTCAAAAATAAATGCAATACTTGTGATCAGTCTCTGTGGTCCTTATGTGTGAAAAGATGTATAAATGGAAGACAGTCAAATCTTGCTGTCAGATACAGTATTTTTCTAACTTCCTCAACAATTTTGATTTCCTTTTCTAACTTCAAATTCTGTTTCACTTTTGTAAAAGCCTTCAACATTTGCACATAAAAGTGTACATTCCACATTTTATATAGCATTGCAGTTCTGTTGACATAATTTTAAGTTTTCAGCTAATATCACATCTTGAAAGACTATGTAGAAATTTGCAACAGAATAACTCCAACAACATCTTTAAAACTCCGAAATTATTTTTTTCTTTCATTGTTTAGTTAAAGCCCCCAAAGCTCAATTGAATCAGAAGACATTTTTGTTATTTGTCATAAAATTGACCACAAACTAATTTTAAACTGTTGACCCGAGCTAAAATTTGGTTCTGGATATTATTTACTAATTGGCTCTTTTATTCACCTGTTCATTTGTTTATTCAGTGAGTAGTTGCATGTTTTATCTTTCTCACCTTCCTTTAAAAAAAGAACTTCTAAAACTTAGAATAGATTAGAATTCTAGAAAAGTTACAAATACTCATATACATCACATCACACTCGGTCTCCCCCATTGTTAACTTCTTACATGAGTAGGATTTATTGTCATAACTGGTGAACAAATATGGATGATTATTTTTAACTCAAGTCCATACTTTAGTAGGACTTTCTTAATTTTTATCTAATGCTATTTTCCTATTCCAGGGTATTATATTATTCTTAGTCACCATGTCCCTATACGCTTCTTTATACTGTGACAGTTTCTAGGGTTTTCCTTACTTTTGATGACTTGGTCAGATATTTTGTAGAACGTCTCATACTTTGGATTCATCTGATGTTTTTCTTTCTCATGACTAGACGGGTTCTTGCAGGAGGAAGACAGGAGAGGAAAAAAATGCCATTTTTTATCAAAGGTACATACTATGGATGTGCGTTATGGAGGAAGTTAAGTCCAGACACATGGGTTGAGTATTGCTTGTCCTGTTTCTCCTCCATAAAGTCCCTCTGTCGTCCTGTTCATACTGTCCTCTTGGGCAGGAAGTGAGGAGCATAGCCCACACTGAAGGCGCGGGCAGTTAGGTTTCCCTTCCTTTAGGCGGCAGTATCTACCCAAATCTTCACTCTGTCCTGTGCTTGAGAAAACCCAAGTTTGACTCCAAACACGAGATAAGTCATAGAAAGTACTTACAACTATGGCTGTCACACAGGAGGTACTCAAATGCAATTTATTTCTTCTCTCTCCCAAGAAACATACAATATAATAATAATAATGCATTTGGAACAAAATATGATATAGAGTGTAAAAGAATAAAATTATTTTTAAGTTTGGAATATTTCAACATATAGATTATTCAAAAATTTACCTAATGCACATACCAAGCAATTTTAGTAACTGGTCCCATTTTGCTATATGTTCTTAAGATGATTATTTTTTTTTTTGAATTTTAGTGATAAAATTCTGCTGTTATGGGATCTAGAAGAATATCCTCTCTGACTTCTGGATATCACTGCTAGCTATATAAAAAATCATTATAACAAAGAAAACTTTAATTTTCATGTGTGTGGGCTATATTATTTCTCTATTTGGATTAGGAGAATTTTTTACTTCTTTTCTTGTTCTGATAACTTTTAATTGTTCCTTCCACTCCCAAGAAGATAAATTTAGATTTAGTGTTACATTGATCAGAAAAAGGAGAGACTCCTTAGAAACCAAGCTGAAAATCCAGTATATATATATAAAGTTATAAGCCAGTTTTCTAACCAGGAAAAGAGGAAATATATCTGCTTTAAGTTCCCAATTGTTTGGGCAAGGCTCAAAAGTTAATTGAAGTAAGATGGCAATGATGACAGAAGAAGTAGGAGATGTAGCTAGACTTTGATGGGTTTTTGACTGGCTGCTGATTCTCTAAAGGCTGTGCTGCTGGGGCAGAGGTGGGAAAGAATAGATAAGCTTCACTTCTAGGCAGGAGCCTGACACACTGAGTGAGAAGCGAATCCTTCTGTCCTCACAGGATGGGGCTGACATCGCTTTTCCTGAGGAACTTACACTCTCCACCTAGGTCAGTGGTTCTCACCTTCCTAATGCCGCAGCCCTTTAATACAGTTCCTCATGCTGTGGTGACCCCCCCAACCATAAAATTATTTTTGTTGTTACTTCATAACTGTCATTTTGCCTCTGTTATGAATCGTAATGTAAATATCTGTGTTTTCCAATGGTCTTAGGCTCTCCAGCATCTACCCACAGGTTGAGAACCGCTGGCAGGGTTGCCTAAAAACATCGGAAAACAGATATTTACATTACAATTCATTAACAGTAGCAAAATTACAGTTATGAAGTAGCAACGAAAATAATGTTATGGTTGGGGGTCACCACAACATGAGGAACTGTATTAAAGGGTTGCGGCATTAGGAAGGTTGAGAACCACTGAGCTAGTGGTGTGCTTCAGAATCATGGAGAGGGACATGTGAAATTTCAGATCCCGGGCTCTCCTTCCCCTCCGCAGCGAATCTGACAGTGTGATATGTTGCCCAGGATCTTGTATTTGTCTGGTTCTAATCCATGAGTTCTGAGGACCACATTCATCCAGGTGCTTCTGCTTGAGAGGATGCTTGCATTCATCAGTTTGGTTCTTGAACTAAACTTACTATGCGCAAGGCCACAGCATTACCTTGAAAGAGAAGTTAGAGTCCATGTCCACTGCTCTTGGACAATATCTCTGCTTCTAGTATTTCCCATTTGTGCACAAGGCCTGTGTTTGTACCAGGCAATAGAAATTAGGAGCTGAACAAAGAGAGTAGGGCCTGAAAGAAAGTGCCAAAAAATGACCAGTGTTGTGGAGGTAAAATCTGCAGATCATCAAGAGGATGAGGAGGTAGGCTGGCTGGCATGGCTCAGTGGTTGAGTGCTGACTTATGAACCAGGATGTCAGAGTTTGATTCCTGGTCAGGGCACATGCCTGGTTTGCTATCTTGATGCCTCGTAAGGGGGTGTGCATGAAGCAGCTGAGCAATGATTCTCTCTCATCATTGGTGTTTCTATATCTCTCTACCTCTCCCTTCCTCTCTGAAATACACACACACACACACACACACACACACTGAGTGGCCAGATTATTATGATCTCTGAATGCATAATAATCTGGCCACTCTAAAATTATATACATATAATATTAGAGGCTCAGTGCATCAATTGGTGCATGGGTGGGATCTGGCTAGCCTGGCCAGGGGGAGGGGACATGGGCAGTTGGCCGGCCTGCCTGCTGGTCAAACTCCTGGTTGAGGGGACAATTTGCATATTATCCTTTTATTATATAGGCTATACACTGAGTTGCCAGATTATTACATAGGATATACACTGAGTGGCCAGATTATTATGCATTCAGAGATCATAATAATCTGGCCACTCAGTATATATATAAAATGAGAAGACAGACAAACCATAGACAGGGAGAAAATATTGGCAAAAGACATATCTGATAAAGGACTGTTACCCCAAATAGTCAAAGAACACTTTAAATTCAACAATAAGGAAACAGCCAACCTAATTAAAAATGGGCCAAAGTCCTTAAGACGTCTCACCCAAGAAAATATACACATGTATTAGATTGGCCAAAATCCAGAACACTGGCAATAACAAAGGACCATGGAGCATAGGAACTCTCATTCATTGCTGGGTGGGAATGCAAAATAGTGCAACCACTTTGGAAGACAGTTGGAGGTTTCTTAGAAAACTAAACATACTCCTACCCTACAACCCAGCAATTGCAAACCTTGGGTATTGACCCAAAGGAGTTGAAAAATTTCACCCAAAAACCTGCACATTGGTGTTTATAGCCACACTATTCATAATTGCTGAAACTTGGAAGCAACCAAGATGCCCATCAGTAGGTGAATGGGTAGAGAGATTATGGTACATCCAGAGAATGGACTGTTACTTGGCACAAAAAAGAAATGCACTATCAAGACAAGACATGGAGGAAACTCAGATGCGTCTTAATAAATGAAAGAAGCCACATCTGAAAAGGCTACAAAGCTGTGTGATTCTAAGTGTGTGACACTCTGAAAAAGGCAAAATTATGGAGACAGGAAAAAAGACCAGTGGCTGCCAGGGTTGAGCAGGAGGGAGAGATGAATTGGCAGAGCGCAGAGGACTTCCGAGGCAGTGAAAAGGCTCTGTATGATGCCTTAATGGTGGAAACATGTCCTTATACATTTAAAAAAATCTACAGGCCCTAAAGACTTGGCAACTGACTGGTTGCTTGTGGGAATTGGGAGGTAAGTATTAAAAAAATGAGGCTGAATTTGCTGGCCTTGCACCTGAGAGGGTGCTAGCTCACAAAAACCTAAACCAACACAAAACTATATTTTGTAAATTTTAAAATGCTGTGCAATTGGAAGGTGTCGTTTAGCAGTAAAACATGTATGCACAAAAACCCACTGCTATTGCTGTGAGCTGAAATTTCCCAGAAGAGCAATTTCTTAGCCCACAATTTATTTTAAAGGGATTTCTGAGTCTCTTAGGGTGAAAACAATATTTGCTAGCAGTGAACTGGAATGAGAAGAACTGAATTATAATTTTATAGATATGATTTTAAATTCACATTTCAAAGCATGACCCACATCACTTTATTATCCAAGTGACAAACCCAGACTTCACATTTTCTCATGCCACTAAATATACATGTGGTTTTCAAATAATAGATGAATTAGAACGGGAGGAGAAAGAGAGAAAGAATGTGTCCGAGGTTGGAGTGTTGGGAGGGATGTGTAATGACTTTTAGATTTCCATTCATTTAGCTCTTAGCAGATAAGAGTTTTAAAGTTATCCCTAAAGAAGGCAAATTAGTGAAACGGAGCCAGTTATATTCAAGAAGTTTAAGAAAGCCAGAAGGAAATAAATGTTCACAGCTAAAACAGCCAAGTAAACTCTGGTTTTCATTGTTTATAGTCATTCCTTATCTTACCCTCCCAGCCCCTCGGAGATTTCTTGATTAAAAGCAAAGCTATTCAGAATGTTGAAGAGCCTTATCAGCTCAATTCTACCGGTTATACAAGATGATGGTTAAGGTGACATGCAGCACCTACAAGAACGGCTAACTATGTCAAATTACAGCTTTTAAAATGCCAAATGAGAGCTCTGTTCAGTTAAGTCCTGTTCGGGCCTCAGCTGGCTTTCTGGTAGAAAACCTGCTCTTTCAATTAGATTTGAATTTGTAACTCACAGAGGGAGAAACTACACGGTGCTGCAAGAGGACATGGGTTAATGATAGGTACATGCATGACCTTTCACAGACATCCGTGTCCCAGCTCCCACTGGAAACGTTTGTACATGCCAAGAAATACCTGCAGAATCATTAAGCAAAGAGGGGTTGATTTTAGTCCTGTGTCAGGCGGTCACATTTTTTCTCAAGATTTGACCTAAGGCTGATTTAGCATTTATACATCGATACCCTTTTAGCTACCATTACTGTGAAACCAAACACTCCCAAACTTAGTGTCTGAAAACACCAACCGTTCATTGTTTCTCAAAGTGTGTGGTACATCCGGGCAGTTCTGCTGATCTGGGCTGGACTGGGCTGGACTGATGCAGACTGGCCCCTGTCCTGGGCCCGTGGTTGCTGGCTGGGAGCGGGCTGGGGTAGGAGGCCTTGCTGGGGTGACTCAGCTCTGTGAGGAGTCGGCCAAAGGCAGTCTAAGCGTTTTCTGCTGCCAGTGGAAGGTTCCAGGAGCGACCATGAGCACGAACAAGGTCTCTTAAGGCCTGAGCTTGGAATTGGCATGTGGTCACTCCTGCTTCTATTGGCCAAGGCAATCACAGCCAGCTCAATTTAAGTGGAGGTTAGAGGATGGGTGGAGGGAGGGTGAGAAACTCCATATCTTGATGGGAAGAGACATAAAGTCACATTTCAAGCATGTGCAGATAGGGAGGGGTTGAAAATTGGGGTATGTCCTCCCCCCAATTTCCCAAAAGGCCTGTTTCGGAAACCAAACTGCCCAATAGCATGTAAGGTCTTTGCCAGCGTCCGTTCCTTTTCTCCTAAGCTGTCCCTTTCCCCAGCAGGAAGCACACCTATTTTTTTTTTTCACAGTTCTCTCCACAAATCATATTTTTACACCAATAACTCCAAGGACCAGTACGTGCTTTTATTTCTCAAAGAATATCCCCTCCTCCCCATTTTCACTACGATTATCCACGGCAGCCTTCCACTTCCCACGGCTGTCCTTTTCAAGCTGCACAAAAACACTCCCTCGAAGGTGACGAACATTCGTCTGACATTCCTAAGCAGGCTTACATTAATTTTGGTTCCCCGCTGAATTTCAAACAGGATCCTCCGCACTGACATTAAAAAAATAAAAAAAATTAACATGTGCAGCGACGGCTCCATCCGCTGAGGCGTGTGGATCGCTGCTCCGCCTCGCCCCATCCTTCCCCTGGTGCTTTTTTTAGAAAGAGCGGCGAGGAGAGAGGTGGCAGGGCAGTGCGGGCTGCCACTCAGCGCGGCCCCGGAGACTGAAGGGCGGCAGGACCATATTGCACCCGCACTGGCAGCAAAGCCTTTACTCCAAGGTCTCTCTCTCTGCAGAAAGTCTCTCTGCAGAAAGGCACGCTGGCTGGGCCCTTCCCTGTCCTGTGCGCCTGAGATAACTTCCCAGCCCAGAATCGCATCCACGCTCCCCTTTTCTGCCTGCTGCTTCTACAGGGCTCCCCTTCAATCTGTTCTTTTGCCCCCAAATAAGATTTCTTTTTTCCCTTTTGTCGCTCACAGCGATGCAGTCAGTGCAAAGAAGCCGAGCTCCTGATGGAGGCGCGTCGGGAGGAGTTTGTCCATCACCTTTTCCTTTCTTTCTCTCTTAAATGCGAGCGGGTGTGATTTTTTATGGACAAGGCCGGGTGCCATGGGGAGAATTGCCTTCTGCGGCAATTGTCCACGCCTTCCACCTTGCTTTTTATTTATTTATTTTTATCATGTCCCATCACCATTATTACTCATTATATTTATATCTGTGTTTAGGAGGCAGACTTGCTCGATGACTATAAAGGTGTAATGAGCAATTCGGGTTAATGATTTTCTGCAGCTGCTCAAAACAGTTGGCACGGACGTCATCGTCGTTTAGGCTTCCCAAAGAAATCCGAATGAGGCATCGGCTGTAGACCCGACTGGCTTTGCTGGTTGTGTGGAGGGGAAGGGGAGGCGTGGAGGGGGGTGGGTGGTGGAGTGGCAGTTCCTGCATCTCTCACTCCCCTGTGGCATGGATGCTAGCGTGGGTGTGGCAGGGAGGAAAAAATGAATCATGTGAATCCCCACGAAGGCATGTCCTGGAGTTGCCATCTTTTTATTTTTTATTTTTTAAATATATTTTATTGATTTTTTTACAGAGAGGAAGGGAGAGGGATAGAGAGTTAGAAACATCCATGAGAGAGAGACATCCATCAGCTGCCTCCGACACACCCACTACTGGGGATGTGCCCGCAACCAAGGTACATGCCCTTGATCAGAATTGAACCTGGGACCTTTCAGTCTGCAGGCCGACGCTCTATCCACTGAGCCAAACCAGTCTCAGCTGGAGTTGCCATCTTGATGGAAGGGAATTGCTTTCATGGAGTTGAGCACTCATTTTCCACAGTTGTGCAGTCTCTTGGAGAACTAAAAAAATACACGAGACCAAGGCCTCTTCATCTCCCTGTGGGGAGGAAAGAACTGGTGCAGACAGCGGAACTCTGGATCGGGAATAGGGTGAGAGGGTTCCCTGTTTCCACGGAGCAGCCTTGAACCGCGTGGACCTGCCCAACGAGTCTAACTTCTCTGGAGGCCCTTCTGAGCGAACCTGGGATACTGAGTGCCTCGTCGGAGGGTTTCGGGAAGAAGACAAGTCACGTAGCAGCACGGTGCTGTCAGTTGTTATGAGTACCCACTTCTTACAGGCCTTCTCGTTAGCTTTCCCGTCTGAATACAAATCAGAAAGCTTCTCCACTGACACAAATGGCATCTGACCTCTCTCGGTTGTCTCGGCACATTATCTGTCTTAAAAAGGTCCCCGCTCCCCGGTGTTAATTCACACTTCCAGTCTCCCCCTCACTCAGTTCCCGGCTCCTGTCAGTGTGAGGGAAGCCGTGTAGCATAATGACTGTGTTACGTCGTGCTGGTTGCATTCATGCTTTCGGAATCCAGAACCTGACAGGAAAGCAATTTAAATTTGGCAGCCTGTAGACTCACATCAGGACAATTCGAGATAACATTTTGAAAAATAAATTTGTGTTGAATTTCCTCCCAGCCCCGTCTGCTTCTCTCAAGATATTGCCCGTGATCAGGGCAGGCTCATCAACACCCTCTCCTTTGACACCTGCTGCCCTCCTCGTTAGGACATCCTGTGTTCTGACCCCTGCTTCATTTCCTGACACCCTAACTTCATGGATGTGCTCCTGATGGCGGCAACCAGGCCTCCTTCTCTCGTGGAAGCCCATACCAGGAATATCGAGCTCATTATCACGGCTTGTTAGATGGCTAGACGTGACCATGAGGAGGTAGCCAGGCTGCTCAGTTAATTGGAGCTAAAGGGTTAATTAGTGTAAATGACTTCATGGATTTCGTCTCCCTCCCAGACTTGAAATTTGCCGTCTGGCTGGCACCACACGAAGTCATAATCTGTGGAAGTGGCAGATGGTGGGGGATCTTATAATCCTGGGGCAGGCCTTGAGGGTAGGGGAGGGGAGAGCAGATATTTCTGGACCTGCAACCTTGCTATGCTGTCCTCACAGTCTTAAAGGCACCCCCCTACCATCACCCAAAAAGATTGCTTGGCGCTTTTTCATTTCACAGTTTTATAAGTGCTCTGAAAACCAGTGACTAATGTTTATTGAGCCCCGATTTTGGCAGACGCTAAGAAGCTATCCTATATGGAGGTGCTATTTTTAAATTTTCCTTTAGAGAAGGGGAAATCAAGATTAAAAAGTGATTAATGAGCATAAAGTTAACGGGCAGTCAATGGAAGAGCCAAGATTCAAACTCAGACATTTTGACTCCAGATTCTATGTTAGTTACCACACTAAAATGTTATTTAGAAGAGTTCAAAAAAAATCTTCATGTTTTCCTGTGATGTTGACATAGATGTTTCCTGGAGACATGGAAGAGTGAGCCATAAATGTCTGTAGGCCTTTATGACAATTCTAGGTGTAGACCCATTAGAATTGGAGACGCTCAGTTGAGAGAAAGGCCCTGGAAATTACTAACGACAGTTCCCTGAAGAGAGTGCCTCTGTGTTCCCTAGGACAAGGATGTCAGAATATGCATAAAACATTTCTAGGAGTACAGCACAGTATTTTAGATGTGTTGTTGAGAAGTTTTCCCATCAGGCACACTGGTGATCACCGCACGGAAAAGAACTAGATGAGGACGCAAATTTGAGTAAAATATCACAGAGGTGGGCATCAGTTAAGCTCAGGATTCCCCTCAAGAAGTAATTCTTGGTCTAATCTGGTTCACACATGAATGATCAGCAAGGCCCTGGGGTTCCTTGACCTTGGCTATGACCAGGACTCGTTACCTGGAAGACTGTTTCAGTTACTGTGGCTGCTATTAGTCACCGCAAGACTCAGTGGCTGAAAACAGCCGTAATCATTTACTGTCGCCTACATTTTCTGCGGGCCAGGAATTCAGGAGCGGCCCAAGGTAGACACTTAGAATGTGCAGTCTCGAGCGAGGTTATAGTGTATAGTCTCTAATGACCGTCGATTCTGGTCAGGACTGAGTTCATTTTACTTCTGTATTTTTATGTCAGGCATTGGGGTTGGGAAGACAAACAGCTGGATACTAGACAGTGGCATGCTAGGGGCAACTATTACACACTCAGGAATTGTGTGAGCTGAGTTTTAAGCTTTTGGTAGCTTGAAATAGACCATAGTGGGAGTATTTACATCATGGAAATCTGCAAAGGCTGTGAATAAGGACTTTTCTTTTTCAGAGAGCTATTTCACCTGCTATTCACCATAAATTTTGTTTCTCTTTTAAATGTATTTGAATGTTAAGGGGTTGTGTGTAAGAAGAATTAATGGATTTGAGCATTTAATGACACGTGAGAGGAATAGAATAGAGTAGTTAATGATGGTTTATAGTAACAGAAACTTTTTATGGTAGTTAAAAGCAGTTGGTTAATAAACAGGACCTCTTTTCATTGCTCTGTTTGGCATTCCAGTCTTTCAAAAGGCAACATAACCAAGTAATTATTACACTTGGTAAAAAAAAATAAGGTTAGTACATATTGTCTTGAACATTATATTTTATGTACGTTACCTCTCTGGCCCCTGGTGAGCTATTCAAATTTTTTTCCTGGACTTTGAAGCATACATGATGGTTTTATGTATAGTTTGTCATTTCTTTTTATAAAAACATTGCATACATACAAATTATGAGACCTACTTAAAAATAAAAAACAACAACTTAAGAATGCATTTCTTGGTCAAGGTTGCCTCAGAGCTGAAATATAGCTCTTTGAATGATAATGTTAGTATTTGTTTCCAGATGCCTCTTTTGCAAGAAACAGAAGAAAAAACTTAAAAGTATCTTTAAAAGGAAGTAGAGCTATTGCTATCACGTTTTCTTGAGGTGGGACAGCTTCAGAATTGGTTAATTTAGAGTTTCAGTGGCTTTCTAAAGCACCCAGCTTCTTTCCCTTTGTTTTCTTTGCTGTCCTCAGTATATTAGCTTTGTCACTAATGCCACGTGATGCCATTATACAGCCTTATAATCAAACATGACAATTCTAGCAGGTTTGTTTTTTTAATGCTATCTTTAAAAAAAAATCAATAAAACTTTTCCCAAGAGCAGTGATATTATCCCAAGACCTGTGCTGAAAGATCCCTTATTAAATTAATCACTTCAGCCGAGACCATTTTGGCTCAGTGGATAGAGCGATGGCTTTCGAACTGAAAGGTCCCAGATTCGATTCTGGTTGGGGGCATGTACCTTGCTTGTGGGCACATCCCCACTGTGGGGTGTGCAGGAGGCGACTGATTGATGTCTCTCTCTCATCGATGTTTCTGACTTTCTATCTCTCTCCCTTCCTCTCTGTGAAAAATCAATAAAATATATTTTAAAAAAAATTAATCGCTTCAAGGAATACCACTTGAAAACAGACTTGGAACTTTTCCAGCATGAAACAGGTTAGGGTAGATTGATGGATGGTTGTTTTTTTTTAGACACTATACTGAATCCCTTAGAGAATTCACTACAGAGTAAGTATATTAGTAACAGTAAGGTTAGCTGCTTTAACAAATAACTCCAGCCCTTCCCCTCCCCCCATATAGTAGCTTAACATAATACAATTTTAATTTGCACTAAAATACCAGGCTAATGCGGGGTTCCTTGTGATTGACTTTCTTCCCTGGGAAGATTCAAAGGACCCAGACCTCCTTCCCCTCTTGTTGCTTCACTATCCTATTGAAGTGAAGCTTCAGAGTTTTTTGCTTTAGGAGACAGTGAGAAAGTAAAGAAGCCCATCTGTTTAACTGCCTTGTTATGAAAGTAACTAGAGGCCCAGTGCACAAAATCTGTCCACGCAGGGGAGTCCCTTAGCCTGGCCTGCACCCTCTCACAGTCTGGGAACCCTTGGGGGATGTCCAACTGCTGTGGAGGTGGGAGAGGCTCCTGCCTCTGCCATGGCACACGCCAGCCGTGAGCCCGGTTCTGGCTGAGCCACGCTCTCCCTTTGGGAGCATACTGATCACCAGGGGGCAGCTCCTGTATTGAATGCCTGCCCCCTGGTGGTTAATGCATGTCATAGCAACTGGTCGTTCTGCCGTTTGGTTGATTTGCATATTAGCCTTTTATTATATAGAATATCTACTTGTAAGTTCTAATCACATGTTGTTGGTGAGAACTGGTCACGGGGCTCCGCCTACATAGAACTGGGCAATGTAATCTCTGATTAAGCAGCTATTTTACAATGTCTCTGCATGATGGAAGGGGGAGCATGAAACTTGGTGGACATTTAACTATGTCTGTTACTATAGGCCTTGTACAGAGCCAAGAGTAAACATTGCCTTTGTTCTTGGTAAGTTTAATAAATTCATTCTATTTATTCATTAATTCTTCCCCTAAGGCAAAAAAGAGAGCATCTTGTATATATTAGATTATAACCAGGACATTGAGGATATAAGGCTGGACAAGGCACATCGTGGGGAGGTGAGCGGAAGTAGAAAATGGTAATACAGTGTGATATATCCAGAGCAAAGGCATGGGCAAAGGGCCATTAAGAATGGAGGTTGAAGTGCTTGACTCTAGAAGAATACTGAATGTCTCCAAGAGGACTCCCATTGGAATTGCCAAAGAATAAGGAGGAGATGGTGAGGGTTTCCCTCCTGGAGGGAATAGCTTGTGCAAAGGAAGGGAGGGGATGAGGAGAGGACAGGTTGCATGCAGAGCTGGTGGACTTATGACAGGCAGGGCAGGCCCCTGTTATGGAAGGAGCATGAGAGGAACAGAGTGCAGGAGAAAGAAGAAGTCAGGACAGTCAGGGGAAGTGAATTTGCCTTGGGTGAAAGAAGGTCGATATTCTTATTCTTTTGGGTGGAAAATGAGAAGCTGAAAAAAAAATAGATGCCCTGAATCTTTTTTTTCCTTACAGATTGGCCTCAAGAGACTTGAGAAGGGTTCTGTTTAGTTCCTTGTGGGCTCATTAACTGGAAAACACTTGTTTTGTTTTCACTATGGTGTTTTATGACTCACAAAGTAAACTAAACATTGAAGGTCCCCACCATTTATGAGCTTTTAGGTATAAAATATTGACATAAATAGGAAGTTTTGGGAAAAAACAACTAAAAGAACATGTAAGTAAGCATCTGTGTTTTGTTTCTTCAAAAAGGCTGATGTAAATATACAGATTACTATACCTTCTTCTTGCAGTATATATACATCTTTCTGTGTATTCCCATTGGACTATTAAAACAAAATTGTAATGATTAGTATATGTCCTAAACTTCAGACAAAATAAAAAAGGAAGTTGATGACATGCATGAGTTAAGTGAATGCAGGCTATTATGAGTATCGTCATCTCAAAAACAAAAATATGTGCTGCAAACTATTCCATGATTCCCATGATCTGAATGTAAAGATTGGTAAAAGGAAAAGGATAATAATTTGGGGGGAGGGGTTGTTTTTTTGTGGTGCGGGCCAGTTTCTCTTGACTCATTCATGTCATGTATCTTTTACTACTTATAACTTCTCTCTAAATAAATAACAGGGAGAAAATATAGGAAAAAAGAATGAATTCCAGGCCCCAAGACTTTGACTCAGAGAATAGACGACTTGAAATTTTTATTTTTAAAGCATTTTAAAGAATACAAATATTCCAAAGACATGCTACTCTACACCTCTTAAAAAGTTAAAATAAAAACCCTTGCTAGACAACAAGCTGTTAAAATATGCACAAAAGCACATGAATATGCAAATGTAAAGCAACAAGCCTAAATCATTATTTTAATGATTCTTTTAAACTCATTTTTTTTTATGCTTCCGCCCTTTCTCACAGTGTTTGGAATCTTGACTTGCCATGTCTGTCCTTTAGTCTTGGTTTTGTCTTTGTTCGGCTGTTAATCTTGATCTCAAAATTTCATCTCATCTCTTGACATAGAGGCCGGTGAGATGCTTGTTTCTCTGACTGCTACGTCAGACCTGAGGTGTTGGAGGACATGGCCAGGATATTTCCTGCCTCAGCTCAGCTTTGAGACCTGAGGTTGGCCTGGAACCAGTTCCCAATGATGCTATTTCCTGCCGCTTGCTTAAGTTAGTGAGAGTGGTTTTTATGTTAGTGTTTTGGCTGCTTGCCTCTGGCTTTGTCCAAGGCGTTTGAATTTCTGTTTCTGCTCAAGTTTGTGACCTATATTCCCTAGAGAGTTAAGATCCTCTTTGTTTTTGATGAATGGTTACAACATCCTTTTTGCAAGCACTCTTTCCCTGTCCAGTCGCCTCCAATGTTTGAAAGGTTTCCCGTGTTCAATGGGCGACCCTGGCTAAAGTTACTAGCAACACAACTTTACATCTGTGGTATCTCCACTTCCTTTCTTTATATATGTGGGTGGTCAATCTAAACTGTGCCTAGTCCTTTGATTTCATTCTGTTCAGAATCTCTGCTTTTGCTAGGAGTCTATAAAAGCTTTAGAAAAGCATATTAGGCATTATCTAGAGTGAGCTGTGGATTTGACATGCTTGATATGTCAATTAGCTACAACTCAGATTCTGCTCAGAGTTTGTGAATGCTAATGCATTCATTCAATAAAGATTTAGTGAGTAAATACTTTATGCCATGATGGCACTGTTTGGGGGTTTTGAAATGGAAAGAGGAATAAGACAAGGCCCCAATTTTTGAGGGTTTCACAGTTTGGTGTAAGGTGACAAGTCCCTAGAGATAGTAACAGTACGATGTACGTTATGCTAGAAAAGAGGGTATAAGATACTTTGAATAAGACATTGTCCTTGAGGAGTGAAGTCTATCTGTGAGGAATGGAGATTAACAAATAATATATATTTTTGGAATTAATGTATGGGGTATATTGTAGTGATATGTACAAGGTGGTATGGTGTAGTAGTTTCTATGGTGTAATGGTTTCTTCCTGTCCTCATCCATTTTTTCCCATTTTCAGGAATTTCTTTGGGAAATCAATATTCTTCCTTTCCTCAGTTCATTGGGTATGTGTGGCACTGTCCTCACCCCAACTTCAGTATTAAACTAATGAGTGTATTCTAAACCACATACAACTCTAGTCAGGTCAATGAGAGTAAGTCCCAGGACTTTTGTTCAGATTATGGAGAATTATTTACTTGTCCATTGGAACATCTTAGAGGAAGAATCAGGCCTCAAGTTTCTTTTTTTTAAAATATATTTTTATTGATTTCAGAGAAGAAGGGAGATGGAAGAGAGAGAGAAACATCAGTGATGAGAGATAATTATTGATAGACTGCCTCCTGCACCCTCCACACCAGGGATTGAGCCCGCAACCCAGGCATATACCCTGACAGGGAATTGAACTCTGACCTCCTGATTCATAGGCTGACACTCAACCACTGAGCCACACTGACTAGGCAGATCTGAAGTTTCTTAAAGCCATCTTTGTACATGAAAAAAGCTCCTATCTAAAAATGGATCACCTCTTGGACAGGAGAAAGGAGAGGTAGAAATACCAAGAGTGAGTCTTGACAACCTCATTGAGCCCTTCAGTTAAGCCTTATAGTCATGCGAGCCTGAAGCTCGCCATTTTTCTTAAGTCATTTTAAGTATGTGTTCTGTTTCTCGCTAACAAAAGAGAAGACTTGCTTACTTACATAGGAACTCAAAGTTGAAATCTAACTCTGCTTGAGAGAACATTTCATTGATGTAAATCTCCAGCTGGCCATCAAGATAAGGAAGGAGGCCTTTCTTGGCAGAGGAACCAGCATGGAGAAAGTGCGGAAGTGACAGAAATAATGCCATATTATTTCTGATCCATGCAGCAGCAGAAGTTGTTAGTTTTTCAATGCCTTATAGCCCAGTTCATCTTTCTTCTGTTAACAAAATTTTATCCTATCTAATAAAAGAGTAACATGCAAATTGACTGTACCTCTGCTATACCCACAAGCCATACCAACCAGCCACGCTCACCAGCCAATCAGAGCAAGTATGCAAATTAGCCCAACCAAGATGGCTACGGCTACAGAGAGAGCAGGAGGGAGGCTTGGGTTGCCCCTGGTGATGGAAGAAGCCAAGCTCTCTGCAAAGCCTGGCCGGCTGAGGCCTCCATTTATAGGGCCTCCGCTTGGGTCAATGGGGGGTGTGGCCAGCTTGCAAACCACCACAGGCCCCTTGTCCAGGCCACTCCATGCCCCAAGGGAACACCCACTCTGATCCAGGACACTCTTCAGGGCAAACCAGCTAGACTGACCCATGCACCAGGCCTTTATGCTATCTATAAAAGATTGACCATCACTCCAACACTGCCCCCATGTGGTCAAAAGATCATGCCCCCATGTGGACACAAGATGGCCACCACAAGATGGCCAGCAGGGGAGGGTAGTTGTCAGGGACCAGGCCTGCAAGGGAGGGCAGTTGGAGGTGATTAAATCTGAAGAGGAGGGCAGTTAGGGGTGACCAGGCTGGCAGAGGAGGGAAGTTGGGGGTGACTGGACCTGCAGGGAAGGGCAGTTGCGGGGGACCCAGGCCTACAGGGGAGGGCAGTTAGGGGTGACCAGACCCATAGGGTAGGGCAGTTAGGAGCAAACAGGCTGGCAGGGGAGCAGTTAGGCATCAATCAAGCTGGCAGGCAGAAGTGGTTAGGGGAAATTGGGAAGGCAGGCAGGTGAACAGTTGGGAGCTAGCAGTCCTGGATTGTGAGAGGGATGTCCGACTGCCCATTTAGGCCTGATTCTACCTGGATTGGGCCTAAATTGGCAGTTGAACATCCCTCAAAGGGTCCCAGATTGCAGAGGGAGTAGGCTGTGCTGAAGGACACTCCCCCCCTTCCTTGTGCATGAATTTCATGCACCGGGGCCTCTAGTATTCTTAAAAAAGAAATGGAGATATACTAAATTTATGTCAAAACAGTCAAGTAGATCTCTGGAGGACACAGGTAGAACTGGTATGTGGCTGTGTTAGGACACTTTAGCTATGCTTAACTGAAAATCGGAAAAATATTAACTTAAAAACCAACATTTAGTGTACAGTTAACAACCCATTAGGATGCAATGATTCTGGGACTGGTTGGAAAGCTCAATAATATCATCAAGAACTCCTTCTCTTTTCATCCCTTCTCTCACTCAGGCTACTCTAACCATGTTTGCTTCGTACATCAAGTTTTTGGCCTCATGGTTGATGGCTAGATACTCCACATTACCATAGTAGGAAACATGGAAAGAAACAAAAGAACCGTCTATATTTCTCTCTTCTCTCTCTCCCTCTTACTCAAATCATGGAGGACAAACTCCTCCTTCATTCAGTAGATATTTCCTAACAGGTCATTGGTCAGTACTAGGTTACATGCTATTTTCTAAGGAAATGTGATGGCTTAGACCAATCAGTTCATATCCTGGAGCTGATCATGTTGCCAGTCAACATGCAATTAAAGGTCTATTAGTTAGAGAAGAGCAGCTGCAAATATAAAGAATAGTTGCCATGAAAGAAATAAACAGGATCTAGTAGAAGGGTTGTTCTTGATAAGCTATCAATATAAATACATCCTCTTTATTGGTTATAAGTTACTTCTCTCAGGGAGTTTCTTCTCACAGTCAGTATTTTACAGGATCATTTAAAAACCAGCTTCTCTCTTGGCAAAGCCCATTTGAACCTGGCAAAATAAAGTTTGAAAAGTACTTCTTCTTTTACCAGTAACTTAAACATGCATTTTAGGGGACACACTACTAAAAGCCTTGTGGAAAACAACATCAATAATAAAGACATAGAGTTAACAGTGAGTAATGACATTATGTATCTGTTTATTGGCTTTTCCTATCCAAATCCATTTATATAAATTTGCCTCATTTTATCTGTATAACTATGCCTAAGTGGTAGCAATTTTTTTTCAGTTTACCAATGAAAAAGTTGAAATGCGGAAAGTTTAAATTACTTTTCAAGCTACAAAGTAATGCAAGGAAAGAGCCAGCTTTTGAAAGAATTTCTGAGTCTAATGCCCTGGCTATGATTTCCTAAAGCTTTCAGATGCTAAATCTATTCTTTGCTTTATTTATCCAATACCCTTTCTTCATTGGGCTCAAGGTGATGTCATCAGTGTGGAGCTGTAGAAATGTTTTCTCAACCAGAGTTGGTGATAATTTTAATATCTTGAGGCTGAATGGACATTGTTATGTTATGTTGATGGTCCTTTGAGTTTGGTGATGGGATTTATTTACCTTCTAGAGTATCTGATCTCAGAGACATATTATATACTCATTTGCACTAGAATTTTAAGGGGCTTTAGAAGTTCTTGAGTCTTATTGCAAAATCTGAAAGAGGCAAGTGTATGCACCCATTCCATTGCCATCTCTAAAATGAAACTTTTTAATTGCTACTGCTTCACATAACAGCTGGTGTGAAGTGCCACATACATTGTTTTGGGAGGGATGTGACCGAAATAAACATACTTTTCTATCATGACATAGTGAGTAAAAGCATTGGATTTAAGGTTAGACAACTTAGGTGCACATCCTGTGATTTTTCCCGAGTACCTTGAGTAAGTCTATTGACTTCTGCCAGGTTTAAGGTCCTCAAACACTACATGATGTCTAAAAAAAATTTTTTTTTTAATCCTCATCCAGGATATTTTTCCATTGACTTTTTTTAGGGAGGGTGGAGGAGAGAGGGAAAGATAGAAACATTGATGTAAGAGAAACACAAAGATTGGTTGCCTTCTGCATGAATCCCCACCAGAGCCCAGGCCGGGGGAGAGCCTGCAACCAAGGTATGTGCCTTGACCAGAATCGAACCTGGGACCTTTTGGTCCACAGGCCGATGTTCTATCCACTGAGCCAAACCAGCTATTGGAAAACTCATTAGTCAACAGAGCCAAATATCAACAGTACAATGATTGAAATTTCTTTTGGAAGACCAAATTTTTTAAACTTAAACTTCTTCTAATGCCTCTTCTTCAAAATAGACTTGTCCAGGCCTTGGCATTTTATGCAGGAGCCACACTCAAGGGGCCAAAAGCCACACGTGGCTTGTGAGCTGCAGTTTGCCAACCACTGAGCTAGAGCTACATGGGAAAGATGATGATAATGTTGAGAAAGATGATTTTCCTGTGTGTTGTGAAGTTGACACATTTGTGAATGTGATGGTCAGACAATTTTTATTTTTCCTCACAGTCTCCATTGTATTATTTCATCCTTGGCATCTGATTACTGAATTCCTGAATTTGAAATCAAGGTATGGCATTATGTATCCAAAGCCATTTATGATATTCCTCTAAGAACTCTCTATTTTTCTGTGAAAAATTTCTTTTTATTTTTTTATTTTACTGATTTTCACAGAAAGGAAGGGAAAGGGATAGAAAGCCAGAAACATCAATGAGAGAGAGACATCAATCAGCAGCCTCCTGCGTGCCCCCTACTGGGGATGTGCCCGAAACCAATGTACATGCCCTTGACTGGAATCGAACCTGGGACCTGTTAGTCTTCAGGTCCCACTGAGCCAAACCGGTTTTGGCTGAGAAAAACTTCTTATTCCCCACTTCTTTCTTACTAGGTGTGTCAGTTAATAATTCGGATTTTGTAATCAAAGAAAACATGATAATTTCAAGAGAAACATCAAAAGTGCTTTACTCAAAGTAATATCCATCGCTAGCTACACATTTTGCCCATCTTTCAGGTAATTTGTGGATACTGTTCCAATAGAACTTTTCTTGTTTTGAGGCAAACAATTTTCCATTTCTTTGTATGTTTTGAAGTGCTGCTCAGAAAGTGCGTGTGGCAGTGATCAGAACAAGTGGTAATCTGAAGGAGCAAGGTCTGGTGAATAAGGCAGGTTAGTTAATATTTCCCAGGCAAGAGCTTTTAATATGTCTTTAACTGGTTATGAAGTGTGTTGTGTGATGGTGTGTCATCATGAAGCAAAATTACTTTGCCATGTCTTCTGGCACATTCTGGTCGTTTCACGAACAAAATGTGGTTCAAATTGACTATTTGTTGTCAGTAGCAATCAGTATTAATGGTTTCACCTGATTTTAGAAGCTCATAATACACCACACCTTCCTGATCCCACCCAACGCAGAGCATTGTCTTCTTTCTGAAGTGATTTGGCATTGTAGTCAATGTTGATGGTTGACCTGGATCAACCCATGATTTTGTGCATTTGGGATTCTCAAAATAAATCCACTTTTCATCGCCAGTCACAATTCAATGCAAAAAAGATTTTATTTTGTGCTATTGAAGCAACATTTTACTGATGACTTTTCGGTTTTCCATTTGTCTTTCATTGCGTTGATGTGGCACCCATTTTCCTTTCTTTAAAATCTTTCCCATCGCTTGTAAACTATCAAAAATTGTTTGCTGAGCAACATTTAATCTTTCTGCAAGTTGTTTTTGAGTTTGACAAGCATCTTCATCCACTATGCTTGTAATTGTTGGTCTTTAAACTTTTTCAGTTGACCTGTATGTTCTTTGTCTTTCACATTGAGATGGAGAATGTTCATCAAAAACTTCCCAAAGTATTCAGCAGCACTTTTCTTCAAAATAAAGTAATGAATGGAAACTTCCTGCAAATGCTCTTTTTTGTGGCACAAAATTGGACATTTTTAAGTGTAAAAATACCTATGATGTTAACACCTTCAAAAATTTGACATATGAAGTTTTGAAGCTTGTTGTCAATACAACAAAATACTATACATATCAAATGGCATACATAGCAACATATATGTAACTGCATCTATTGGAAAAAATCCACATTATTAATTGGTACACCTAGTAGTTTAGTTCTCCTCATTTGTATAACTCAGGGTTTCTCAGCCTTGACATTATTGATAATTTGGACCAGATAATTCTTAGCGGTGGGGAGCTGTCCTGTGCATTGTAGGGTGTTTATCATTATTTGTAGCTTCTACTTACTAGATATCTATAGCAACTTCCCCCTCCTTTATCAGAGTTATGATGATCAGAAAAGTCCCCAGACATTGACAGATGTCCCTAGGGACTAAGCGTGGTGGCGATAAAATTGTATCCAGTTGGTAAATGCTGATCTAACTTTCTGATCTATACTTTTCTTTTCCAGACTTGGAAAACTTGTATTTGTTTAAATCAACATCAGTCATGTGAAATCTGTGGTATGTTTGAATAGTATTTGGTTCAAAATTAATGAATGTGACTTTTAAATTATTTCATAATTCAAGACACTGTGAAATTATGCACATTGTGCTTTGGAAGTAAGATACAATTGAGTTTTAAAATAACTAATTAGAATTTTCAATCAGATAAGCTCTATCCATTTAGGTCAGAAGTTTTCTTTAAAGGAATCTGCACTTTGGTAATCACAACAAAGAGACCTACATTTTTTTTTTACATTTTAGGGAGAAACTCCTCCTCATGTGGACTTCACTAACGTGACGGATGACATTAAACCATGACCACTTCTATTTGTACTGCAGATGAGATTATAGCAGAAAAGACATTCACATGACATATATATTTGATCTTAAACATTTCTTAAAAAATTAAAATTACTTTGTGTTTAATAATGTACTTGAAACTTAGATGTCCTGAAAAAGGAACTATAAAATATTCATGAGAGAAAAAAAATCAAGCTAAATTAATTTAGTAGTTTTTGTGACTTGTAGAGCAAAGCAGATTTAGTACCCAGAGGCTTAAATTCTCCTGTTACAGACAGATGATGAATTCATTGTTTGACATAGTAAATAGGCATTCAGTTGACATGTTTGAGGCCTCTGTAGTTCTGACATTTGAGTTGTTGAAAAGACCTTCCATAGCCCAACTTATACAAGTAGGAAAATATTCTGTTTGCTGAAATGGTCAAAGGAAGTAATGATCCAGTTTGCTTTTATGTAGCATCACCAGAAGTACCTGTGTTCAAAGGTCTTTATAAAATAGGTATTAGAGAATATTTTGAATGAAATGGCATTTGGGACTCTGTATGGGAATGCTTGAATGTAGATACCTTGATTTGTTAGCTCTGGTCCTATCTCTACATAAAAAAGAATTGTCATGTACCACTTTGTGTCTGTGGCTGACCCAAGTTTAAACAAAGAGAAGTTATTTGTTTTGTTTTGTTCCTAGAACCTATTCTTGTTCCCTCAGACTTATAGAAATCAAGCAGTTGCCCTCTACATATTATGTAGTTTGGGAAAGTGTGGGTAGATAAGAGTAGGAAAAAGTGCACAGATAAAAATTTGCATCTGCAATGATGTGTTGAGGGACTAGCGTCTTGTCACTCACCAATCTTTCATGCTAAGGTTCTCCAAAGTTTTCTTTTTCATATTTCTATGAACATAAAAGTATTTTGGTTGAAAGACCTTGTGATACTTTCTATAGTGGAGTTTCTCCATCAGGAAATGAGTCATAATTTCGTTATCAGCTTTTTCACCTCGTGAATCTTTAGTGGACCATTTAACTTGCTCAACTTTTGAGTTTCTAGTCAGGACTTTGAGTCCTTCATTTTCTCTTTCAGAAAAAATGATAATAGATGACTGGTTATCTGGAGGTGGGGGCTGGGATTGAAAAAAAGAGTAATATCATAGCAATGGGAAGCCACCAAAGTCTTTTAAAGCAACTCCGTGGCTTATAATTATTTAAAAAAGATAAGTAAATAACTCTGGCTCCTTCCCAGAGATTGATGGGAACAGATCAGAATATATGTTGGGAGGCCTGTTCAGCTATTTCTGTTGTCTAGATGAGAGATAATGGTGGGCAAGAATGGTGATAATACAACGGGGAAAAACTAATAGGTAAAACCAATAGGAACTGCCGAGACTGGTTTGGCTCTGTGGATAGAGCGTCAGCTTGTGGACTTTCTATCTCTCTCCCTTCCTCTCTGTAAAAAAATCAATAAAATATATTAAAAAAAAGAAGTATTAAAAAAATACTGATAGATTTGATGCAGTGTAGGAGAAAGCATGAAATCAAAGAGAGCACTTAGGCTTTTTGACTTGAGCAACAGGCTGAGTCATGTACCATCTATCCTATCTAATAAAAGAGTAATATGCAAATTAACCATCATTCTGCTACACTCACAAGCCACACCAATCAGACAATCAGGAGTGACTATACAAATTAACCCAACCAAGATGGCTGCAAACAGGAAGCTTGGGTTGCCCCCGGCGATGGAGGAACCCAAGCTTTCTGCATACCCTGGCCAGCCCAGGCCTCCACTCAAGGCTACAAACTTTCAGTTATAGAAGATAAATAAATCCCAGATACCACAGCCTCCACTTGGGTTGCTGGAAGCATAGCCAGCCTGCAAAACACCATAGACCCCTTTCCCAGGCTGCTCCATGGCCCAAGGAAACCTCCACCCTGATCAGGGATACCCTTCAGGGCAAACCAGCCAGCCCTCACCCATGCACCAGGCCTCTATCCTATCTAATAAGAGAGTAATGTGCAAATTGACTATCACTTCTACACACATGTGGACATAAGATGGCCACCATAAGATGGCCAGCAGGGGAGGAAAGCTGGGAGGTACCAGGCCTGCAAGGAAGGGAAGTTGGGAGGTGACCAAGCCTACCATGGAGAGCAGTTAGGGGTGACCAGGCCGGCAGAAGAGGGAAGTTGGGGAAGACCAGGCCTGCAGGCAAGAGTAGTTGTGGGGGACCCAGGCCTGTAGGGGAGGGCAGTTAGGGGCAAACAGAGTGGCAGGGGAGCAGTTAGGCATCAATCAGGCTGGCAGGGGATGGTTAGGTGGTGATCAGGCTGGCAGGCAGAAGTAGTTAGGGGCAATCAGGAAGGCTGGGATCGGGCCTAAACGGGGGTCCTAGATTGGAGAGGGTAAGGGTGAGCTGAGGGACACATTCCTCATGGACAAATTTTATGCACCAGGCCTCTAGTTGAGCAATAGGGTTAAAAGGTAAAATTAAAACTTGAATTTTAGATGTATTAGTTTTGATAAGCCCATATAGCATGGGAAGTATGCAGCTGGATATATGTCTGGAGCTGAGGGGAGATAGTGTAATTTGTTGGGGTAATGTGCTCACTACCATGTAACATTTTATTACTTCTTTTGTGGCTGAGGGCATTTAGGGAGGGAAAGTTGGATGTTTAATTCAAACTTCTTTTACTTTTATGCTCACATGAGTAGCATCAAAAGTGGAAATCCTTGCCTTAAGTGGTTTGGCTCAGTGGATAGAGCATCGGCCTGTGAATGAAAAAGTCCCATGTTCGATTCCAGTCAAAGGCATGTACCTTGGTTGTGGGCACATCTCCAGTAGGTTAGGTTGTGCAAAAGGCAGCTGATCGATGTTTCTCTCTCATCGATGTTTCTAACTATCCTCTCCCTTCCTCTCTGTAAAAATGCAATAATACTAAAAAAAGGAAAATTTTCTCTGATTGGCATTGGCATTCATGTTCTTTGATGATAGCAATATGTATGTCTTCATAGTAAATCGGGTGTCAACCTGGTTATCTCAGATCAAAAGACTCCTTTGTAGTTTAATCTCAAAGCTGAAAAAAGATTAATGGGAAATGTCATAGTGATACATCCCATGCTTAGGATCCAATGATTTCATTTTAATCAGTTGCATATTATTGGTAAGATTAAATCGTAATTTTCCTTGCTTTTCAATGATACCATGACCTTGCACAGCTGCTTGGAATGAATAAAAATCTGGATCTATTTAGTATATTTGATTAGAATTAGTGATATTTTGTCCTTTTTTAAAAACAGTGATTATGAGTGCCTTTAAGTTATCCACAAACCATCACACAGTAAAATAAAACAAAAGAAAAAAAAGCCTTTATTTAGGAGATTGTCTAAGAATTAGACAATCTAGTAAGTATATGTGATTCCTGACTGCTATAGGTAACTGGAGGGTATAAAAGAAACTTGGGCCTTACCACTTTGTACTTTCTCATGTACTGGTAAATGAAATCTATGTTTCGGGAGATGGAATTTGATGTTGACAGCTCAATATGAAATCCTAATTTATATGGGGTAAGTTGGAAATGAAATAGAAGAATACCATTTGCCAACAGATAATTTACACTGAAAGATATATTTTGCATAATATATTTTTATGAGAATTTCCGAATTCAGAAGGGAAGATATCTGGCATCTTCTCTTGAATAATATGTCATCTTTGTATTTTTTTTTTTTTTAGTATGTTTTGAGTTCCTTAAGCTTGGGAAGGTTATTACTGCAAAAGTAATTTTCACATTCTCTTTGATAAAATGCAAAAGAAAAGAGAACACTCAGTCTATTGTCAGAAAACATAATCATATGACTCAGGTTAGAGAAATGAAAGGAGCTTGTTGGAAAATATCTTAGAACTCAATTAGCCAACCATTTGCTTTTTTTCTTTTAAACAGCAAGTTCTTGTGTATTTTTAAACAAGCGACACCATCTCACTACTATTTTGATATATGCTATTTGAGGCTCTGACTCCTCTGCACTGTATCAGGAAGTAGAATATAACATTTCAATAGAATAGTTTTACAATTTGGTAGAAACAACACAAATAGAAAGAGAGCTTGGCAGAATTTGAGAACTACAAACTTATCTCTAACTTATCTCAAAAACTTGAAATACCTCTATTTTCCCTCAGTTCTCTTTACTTGTAAATAGTATTTTAAAATATATTATTGTTAATAACACATTCTGATGGGAGAGGATGATTTCACTGGTGTGCAGAATTGCAGTGGTAACAACCTTCCGCTTTTTTGTGTGTGGTGGAAATGCTAAAGTAAGTCCATGTGTCTAAAAACTACAGTGGATTTTTGCATTTTGCTCAGCCTTGGGAGTCTTACTGTTTGTTAATGTGAAATTATCAAAATTGATTTTCAAATATATTGGTAGAGATGGAAAAAGAAAGATGATATCACTTGAATCCAATTTAATCCCTGAAAGGCAGTGCTAAAATGCTTCAGGCTCTTCATCAGAAGTGTTTGAAACTGTGTTTTGTGCTATTAAGCAAGTTTTTTAACCCTTTGAGAAAGGTTCTCAACCTTTCTAATGCCGCGACCCTTTAATACAGTTCCTCATGTGGTGATGACCCCCAACCATACTTCATAACTGTAATTTTGCTATTGTTATGAATTATAATGTAAATACCTGTGTTTTACGATGGTCTTAGGCAACCCCTGTGAAAGTGTCATTCGACCCCCAAAGAGGTCGCGACCCACAGGTTGAGAACCACTGCCTTTGAGCCTCCATTTTCTCATCTCTAAAGTGATGCCCATTTTATAAGACTGATACTAGTAAAAATAAGTGTCTGGGTGTGGCAAGCACTTAAAAATAATGTAATAGTCATTATAAACATAATTAACTTCTCACTAACCCAAGATAAATAATTATAGTGTGTATCCAGGAGAAAATTCACCTGTGTTTTTTTGTTTGTTTGTTTGTTTTTGTTTTTGAGCTGAGGATAGTATATTTCATCCAGGCTAATGTAGTAATTCTTCCAAAAGTTTTTTTTATAAAGTATTTGGAAGTTGAGTTAATAGATTATAGAGTGAGAAGGGCCCATTGAACGTTTGGTCAAAATACTTATGTACAAGCAAAGAGTTTGAGTTGAAGCTTCCTCCAATGTCACATGGCTACTCAAAGGCAAAGCTCTCCTATTGCACAGGCGTCTGACTCTCAGGCGAGTGGTCATTTCAAGTTGGAAATAATGATATTTAGGGGAAAATGAACTCCCATGCTCATTCGCCAGATTAGCAAAAGTCTCATAATTTGCTCACAGGGTATTTCCCCTTCCCCATATCCAAGAAACCCATAGGAATGGAGGTTCTGCCTACTCACATATGTGAGCAGACCAGCGGGAACCCACAATCTCACCTGTCTAACTGACCCTTCCTTCTGGCTGCCACATAGAGAGAGCCCTTTGGACAGAATGTGATACCATCCAGCAGGTCTGCTTGTCCGCTGCTGGTCTTAAATCCCCACGGGAGCACCACCCAAAGCCGTAGGTTTTGAGGAGAGCACCACCCCATCCTCTTGGTCTTGAGTTAGGCTCCAAGGGCCCTACCTTTCGTTCCAAACAGGGTGACTCTTCATGCTCAGCCCCCCGTGTTCCTGAAGCAGCGAGATTCCGGCTCCTCCAAGTGCAGAGCTGTGCTTTTCCTCTTCGCTCCCTGGAACCCACGTACCAGAAACCCACCCTTTTCTCCTTCAGTCCCAGCAATGAAAGCGTTTGAAACACATGTCTGAGACACTGGAGGCTGCCATGCATGCTTCAGTTGCTACCTATCTCTAGTGTGTCCGAGTGGTTCTGCAGGTTGTCCTGTGTGGGGAGGGGGCCAGTTCCAGAGACATGGCCTCCCCGGGAGATGGTGAATTTCTGGCACCTCTCTTCAGGGGAGGAGAAGAGTGAATGGCACTGCACTTGGCACAAGAAGATCTTTTACCAATACCTTTTGAATGATTAAGTAAAAATTCTAAATATGAAACCTGTATCAGGACACCCAAGTGAGGTTATAAAACTTAAAATTTTATTTTATATATATATATATACGTATATATATATATATATGTGTATATATATATATATATATATATATATATATATATATATATATAATATAATACAGCAGTTCTCAACCTGTGGGTCACGACCCCTTTGGGGGTTGAACGACCCTTTCACAGGGGTCGCCTAAGACTATTGGAAAACACCTATTTCCCATGGTCTTAGGAACCAACACACTGCTCCTCAGTGTAGCAAAATATATCAATGTAGTTTATTGTTGTTATATTAAGACTGTTACCTATGCTATACCACAATTCAAGACAAAATTTCATTTATTTGTAATTAGAAATAAATAGTTCACAAAATATAATTACATATTGTTTTTGTGATTAATCACTATGCTTTAATTATGTTCAATTTGTAACAATGAAAATACATCCTGCATATCAGATATTTACATTACAGTTCATGACAGTAGCAAAATTACAGTTATGAAGTAGCAACGGAAATAATTTTATGGTTGGGGGTCACCACCACATGAGGAGCTGTATTAAAGGGTCATGGCATTAGGAAGGTTGAGAACCACTGATATAATATTATATATATATATATATATATATATATATATATATATATATATATATATATATATTTTAAGATATTTTCTCTCCCAAGTCTGTTTTTTCTCCAATTAACTTCTAAGTATGTGAGCAACTTGGTGAATTTGCAGTGTTATCCTTATTGAAACTAAAATTCTAACTTTATAACCTGTGTTGTAAATGTAATAATATATACATGTATCTACATACATATGTATGTGTACATATTTTATAAATATACACTATTTGGATGTAGCAATGTTTTAGGGGACTTGGGTCTCGTAGCGCATTTATTTTGGCCACATTCATGAAAATATAAATACACGTGCAAAATAAATCTCCGAGTCTAACCATTATCCAGCTGCAGCTCTAAAACATGCCGTACTTGAGAAGCTTCCAGATTTGTTCTAATGGCATAGTCTCAGCCATGCAGCCAATTTGGATCGTAAAGCAATTCCTATTTCAAGTGTTTGGCCCATAAAGGGAACACAGCGGATGACTGTGGGTCACACTGAGTCACATCATTGCATTCTCTTGTCAGGCAGGGCTGAGAATTGCCTAAAGGAGCTGCTATATTCTCTGTAGACTTGGGTGTCCCTAGAAAAGTATGTGGCTGTTTGAGAGATTTATTGCAAGCAGAAATAAATATGCACAACTGGGCAATTCTGGTTGCTGTTATTACTACTATTATGATTTAATTTGCAGCTGGATCTGGTAGTGGAGGTGAATTACAGGTGCTAATTGACTCTGACTGGATGGAGATTGGACTTGACTATTTACACAAACCTTCCTTGACCAGACACCTTGATAGAGTTGACACATGTTTGTGCCAGATAGATTTGAAGTTCAGAAATTCACAAACAAATGTGGTTCTCTAAAAGGCAGAGGCAAACTTTCTGTGAAACCAGGCCAAAATTCCAAACTGGAACCAACAGGTTTTGGTAGGAGGGTTCAGTGTGAGACCGTCATATTCTCTTCATGAACTTTTGAGTATTCAGGAACATTTCCTGTAAGTATGTTCCATAATTTGTTTTAATTGATTATATATTTAATTGATATATATATTTAATTGATTTCAGAGAAGAAGGGAGAAGGACAATGAGACAGAAACTTCAATGATGAGAGAGAATCATTGATCAGCAGCCTCCTGCACTCTTCGTACTGTGGATTGAGCCCTCAATGCAGGCATGTGCTCTGACCAGAAATCAAATTGTACCCTTCTGGTTCACAGGTTGATGCTCAACCACTGAGCCATGCTGGTTAGCTAAAAAGTATGTTTTTAACAATACCCTAGAAATTTCAGCAATACCTTGATTTTGAAAAAATAAATCTGTCAATAAAGAGTAGAACAGAATGATGAGTTAAAGGGATGCTTAGGAATATAAATGGAGTTTGAAGTATTATTTTTAAAAATCCAGGGGAGAAATTGAGGAAACAACACTAAATTTATTTTCTAAGATCTGGGCTGGGAAATTAAGTCAAGGCCCTGTTGCCAGCCATCATTACACCCTGGATCCCCATAGGCATGACGCTGTAGGCATGACATGGTAGATTTGTAGTTGGGATGTGAGAAGAGGCTTCTCATGGGTCTCCAGTTCATATTTATCAGAGCTCTGCATTGATTAGCAGGATCCAGCTGTACAGTCATTACCCAGGTAGGAGTTTAGCTCTCATTCTGTTGTGTCAATAATTCCTTTGGGAGCACTCTTCTAGGAAAGGTAAACTTTGGCTTTAGGACAGGATTCAAAAATTCATGGGGTCCTTAGACTTTTCTTTAATACTAAGTCTTACTTTTAATCATTAATATACATCTATTTTATTCTGTTCATCCATTCTTTCTCATCACTTCCATATCTGGCTACCCCTAAAAGTCCAAATTGTTCTCTTATCTTTAATGTCTTTTTTCAAACTCAATTTCTACTCTATCTTCTCATATTTGAAGGTTTCTCACCAAAAACCAGTATGTCTTTCCTCTCCATACTCATATTTTGTCTCTTAGCCACATTTCTCAAAAGGATTTCTCTGATAATGACCTTTTTTTCTTACCATTTGCTTTATTCTCATTAAACCTCTTGATCTGGTTATCTGTTAATTGAATCCCAACAAGCCTGATTTGTGATTTGATTTTTAAAAAATATATATTTTATTGATTTTTTACAGAGAGGAAGGGATAGAGATAGAAAGTCAGAAACATCAATGAGAGAGAGACATCGATCAGCCACCTCCTGCATGCTCCACAGTGGAGATGTGCCCGCAAGCAAGATACATGCCCCCCGACCGGAATCGAATCTGGGACCTTTCAGTCCGCAAGCCGACACTCTGTCCACTGAGCCAAACCGTCTAGGCTGATTTGATTTTTTGATGTAGTATAGAGAGGGAGTAAAAGAAGCTGAAATGGAATACTAGTACGTCTTGTGAGGTCGCTCAAAGCTGAACAGCTGATGAAGGCAGGCTTTACCACCCTCTGGAACTTCACTATCCAGTATGGTAACCACTCATCCCATGTGGCTATTAAGTTATCAAAATATAACTAGTGTGACTAAGAAAGTGAATTTAAAATTTTATTTTATTTAAATTAAATTTTCAAAATTGATACTCAGTTAAGTCATGGGAAAACTTTTAAATTGGTACAGCTTGAGTATGTCAATCTATTATTTCAACTATATATTTTGTAAAATACATATAGATTAAGTATTTGTGATAATTTAGCATTCAAATCGGGATGTATTATAGGTATAAAATATACATACCAGGTTTGAAAGAATTAGTACTAGAAGAGAGGATGTAAAGTATCTCAATTATATTTTTAAAACTTTTTATTACAGATTTAAATAATAGTCTGGATATATTGGTTTAAGTAAAATACATCAGTAAATTAATTTTACCTCTTTCTTTTCACTTCTTTAATGCAGCTGTTAGAACATGTAAGATTACCTATGTGACTCACATTATATATATTTTTATAAATTATTGCTCTGGAAACACAAAGGAGACTGATTTTGAAGTCTGCGCCTGGGCTGGAGTTGCAAGGCAGCTTCTTGAGAAAACAATGGCGTATCAGCTACTGGCATCCATAGGAGAGGAGAGGAGCTTTGAGAAAATCCAGAGTCTGAGTCAGGTGGTGAGAAGTTATATTGATATACTAGGCGGGCCAGGAATTAAACGAGGAGGAGTATTAAATGAGAAGCAACAGCCCCAGGAGTCCTCTGCAGGTGCAGCTCTCATTGAGGAGAAAGAGGCCTGTGTGTGGGCCTCTGGACAGAGTGATGTGGTGTGGCCAGCCAGCTGCAGTGGACACATCTTTTAAGCTTTGAAGCAAATGGCTTATTTGGGAATTGTATCAATTTTGTGAATCAAAATCGAAATGAGCAGTTAAGACAAACCATGGGGAATTCTTATTCATTCATTCTCATTCTCTCTCTCTCTCTCTTAAAAACCAAAGCATATCTCTAGACACTTTGGTTCAGTGGATAAAGCATTGACCTGCAGACTGAAAGGTTGCAGGTTCAATTCTGGTCAAGGGCACATGCCTGGGTTGTGGGATTGATCCCCAGTGAGGGACTTGCAGGGGACAGCTGATCAGTGATTCTCTCTCATCATTGATGTTTCTATCTCTTTCCTCTCTCTCCGCTTCTAAAATCATTAAAAATGTGTTTAAAATAAATCTATACTAATAATAGAGGAATATACAAATTATCTGGGACACCATCATGTCACGACTACTTAGCAGGTAGCATACAGAGCAGTATTGGTGGCCAAGGACTGCTATCACCAGGAGGGCCTCTATATGGCCTGAGCCATGTGGCCTGGCCCAGAAACTGTCCCTGGCGGAGGTAGGTGCAGGCCCGCCATGCAGCCCGGCCTGGGGGCAGCCCCCGGTGGAGGTGTACAGAGGCCTGCCCAGTGCTGACATGATGCTGTCTGCATGTGTCCCTGTCCAGTGCTGACCTGATGCTGTGTGTGGGGGTGGGGGCGGGGCTTGATGAGTGTGTGGCCAGCCAGGTCTCAGTATTGCCCAGGGTGGGTGGAGCGGGCTCAGTCTGGGTCTCAAGTGATTTCTCAGTGTGTACAGGTGTGCACAGACTTGACTATGGGTCCCAGGGCATGCACCCAACTCTGTCAGGATGGAGATTTTTATATATATTTTACTAATTTTCTTTCATCTCTGATATTTCTATTATAGAGAAAGGGCAAATAGCATTATTAAAATATTTCCTTTTTAATGTGCACAAATTTTGTGAACCAGGTAACTAGTTCTATCTAATAAAAGAGTAATATGCAAATTGACCATACCTCTGCTACACCCACAAGCCATGCCCACCAGCCAATCAGGAGCAAGTATGCAAATTAACCCAACCAAAATGGCTGTGGCCTCAAAGCAAGCAGGAGCCTTGGCTCCACTCAAGGCTACAAAATTTCAATTATAGAAGATAAATAAATCCCAGATACTAGGGCCTTTGCTTGGGTCGCTGTGGGGCATGGCCAGTCTGCAAACCACCAAAGGCCCCTTGCCAAGGATGCCCCACACGCCAAGGGAACCCCCAGCCTGATCTGGGACACCTTTCAGGGCAAACCAGCCAGCTCCCACCCATGCACCAGGCCTCTATCCTATCTAATAAAAGAGTAATATGCAAATTGACCATCTTTCCAACACACAAGATAGCTGCCCCCATGTGGTCAAAGATGACTGCCTCCATGTGGACACAAGGTGGCTGCCACAAGATGGACAGCAGGGCAGGACAGTTTGGAGGGACCAGGTCTGCAAGGGAGGGTAGTTGTAAGTGATCAGGCCAGCAGAGAAGTGCAATTGTGGGGGACACAAGCCTGCAAGAAAGGGCAGTTAGGGGTGGCCAGACTTGCAGGGGAGGGCAGTTAGGGCAATCAGGCTGGCAGGGGAGTAGTTAGGGGGTGATCAGGCTGTCAGGCAGAAGTGGTTAGGGGCAATCAGGAAGGCAGGCAGACGAGCGTCCCTTGAGGGGTCCCAGATTGGGAGGATGCAGGCTGAGCTGAGGGACACATGCCCCTGTGCATGAATTTCATGTACCAGGCCTCTAGTAAATACATAAATACCAAAGCAAAGACTTTCAAGGGCTGAACGAGAAGTAACTGATATGACCTTTATTTGTTCCCTTGCTGGTGGTCTAGGACAATATCTGTTGTAATCTTAGATCAAACTAATTTGAGGGGGATGTTCTAATATTTTGGCATAGTAAGTTCATTCCCCCTCAAGATAATAGCTAAAACTTTCAATTATTTTTTCCTTTATAATCAGCTTTGACTTGACAATTTATGGAGACATTTCACATCTGTACTACCTGCTAAGAATATTTGATTGTTATTAGTAAATATCAGAAAACCTAAAACAAATAACTGAGTTATAACTCATCTAGAAGAGAAATCTATGAAACCATTGGTGCTAGACGCCAGATTCACGGCTGGCAAATGCAGCTGCGGTGCGAGCCTCTCCAGCCTCTACAACAGTGCTACCAAGTAGAGGCGGTGGCAGGTGCGTTGGTGGCAGGCACATTGGTGGCAGGCACATTGGTGGCAGGTACGTTGGTGGCAGGCTCGGCGGTGGGAGGTGCAGTGGGGCTGGTATGAGCAGGAGCAGCATAGCGCCAGGCCAAGGATCAGGCTTCTTCCTGGCCACCTGCCACTTTCTGCACCACTACATTCGCTGAGGGGTCCTGGATTGTGAGAGGGTGCAGGCCAGGCTGAGGGACCCCACCGATGTACGAATCTGTGCACTGGGCCACTAGTACTGTAATAAGAACTATGAGTGTGGTTCTGTAGGATAAAACTAGGAGGATCAAAATTTCCTACTTTCTATTTTAGTCTCCCACCAGCACTTTGACAGGGATTTCCTGAGGTCAGTTCTAGGATTAAGAAGCAATGGGAACATGGCTAGTCCCAGGATCAAGGTCTTTGCTTGAGAATCAGAACGATCCCATTCATTTCAGATATCTAGAACCTTCAGGGTTCTTTGCCATCCATAATCTTTTTTTTTTTTTAATAAGTAGGGAATAACTTTTTAATGAGCACATTTGACCCTATTTGACCCTCTGAAATATGAGGCCTGATTTTGCTCCTTACTGGATGCTAGACTTGAAGCACAGCATTTAAGCGTCAGGATCTTCAATTTCTTCATGTAGAAAATATGGATAATATTAGTGTCTATGTCACAAGGTTTGCTGAGGATTAACAAGATAATGTGCACGCACTTTTTAATCACATATAGTAAGAGCTCATAAGATGCAAAATTGTTTGTAATTATTATCCGTTAAATGCCTTGCTGGGTAATTGACATTGTATTTCCTTTGATCTCCATAACCATTTGGTGAAGTAAGAGTTCTTATCTCCCTTTTGTGCATGAGAAAACAGAGGTGCAGAGCCATAAATTAATGTGCCTGAGAGTGCTACATTTGTAGAGTTAATGCTACAATAACTCTATTTGATCAACAAGCACAAATGGGTAAGAGCAGGCGGAACTCTGGAGCTGTGATGGCAGATGGTATACGGCATCTCTGTGCCTCCATTTCCAAATCAGTAAAAGTAAGAATTGCCTGGGTGGGTGTGGCTCAATGGTTGAGCATTGACCTATGAACCAAGAGGTCACTGTTTAATTCCTGGGCAGGACATGCCCGGGTTGTGGGCTTGATCCCTATTGGGGGGTGTGCAGGATGCAGGTGATTAATGATTCTCTCTCATCATTGATATTTCTCTCTCTCTCCTTCTCCCTTCCTCACTGAAATTAATAAAAATATATTAAAAAATAATGAGAATAATTGGACCTATCTCTTAAGCTTTTAAATAAATTAAATAAGTTAACATTTATGAACACTTAAAACAGTGCCTGGAATACACTAAGTGCTACATATAATCTATTACATAAAACAGTTTTTATTTTTATTTCTGACTTGAAAATGAATAACATTTCCCGAGTTCTTGCTAAATATTTCCTTCAGTTTTAGCTAAACAAAGAACCCCTCTATCATTGTGCCGTTGCCCAAATCAGCTTAAGAACGCTGTTGCGTGTTCTCGTTTTTATAACGACGTAGGTGAACAACAGTAACTCTATTTTTCGGTCTTCAAGCAGTGACAGCCTTTTGTAGACCATTGTAAACCTGGGATCATGCCTCTTTGATATTTTTCTTGCAAAATGCCAGCCTCCTCCTGTGGCTAGAATTCTTTCTCCGTGTGACTGACATCTAACACATGTTCTGCTGCCAGATGTACTCTTTTCCTTTGGCCGGGCATCTGGGTTTGGCACCAGTTTTCATTACACCTGAGAGATGTGGTGTCACTCAGGACTGTATTGCTGGGTGAGATAAGTGGGCAGAGAACACGTTTTGGAAGCCAGTTCACTGAGCTTAGGGATTATACCTGGGCTGGGGGGTTTAGCAGAGAGATCTCAGGCTTTCCTGGGCTCTATGCTCGGCCTATCTGATACGTGGCAGGGAGCTTGTTTTTGCCTTTTAAAGTGTGACCTTTCTGAAGGTCAATACCTTATCTGTATATGCAGCCAGATCCATTATAGAGAGAGCACCAAAATTATATATATAAATGTACACTAAGTGGCCAGATTATTATGATCTCTGAATGGATAATAATCTGGCCATTCAGTGTATAATAAAAGGCTAATATGCAAATTGTCCCTTCCACCAGGAGTTTGACCAGCAGGCAGACTGGCCAACTGCCCATGTCCCCTTCCCCTGCTCAGGCTGGCCAGCCCCCACCCATGCATGGATTAATTCATGAGCCTCTAAAACACACACACACACACACACACACACACACACATGTAAATATATATATATATATATATATATATATATATATATATATATATACACACACACACACATACTGAGTGGCCAGATTATTATTCATTCAGAGATCATAATAGTCTGGCCATTCAGTGTATATATCCTATATTGTACCTATTTTGAGAGAACGTTTTGTAGATTAAAATAATCTAATACTAGATGTTTGTGTCTCTAACATTTTTTAATAAAAGGCAATGAAAAAACCCTCAAGATTTATGCTCAAATAATGATGAGAAAATGGAACTTTTAAGTGCCTGAGCTTTTCAACCACTGATTTAAAATATCATAATAAGGAAGTCTTCAAGCTTTCTATATTTTTTTAATGAGCTAATCAGAATTCTGCTTTAGAGGACACATTTCTATACTGGGGGGAGCAACTGGCAGATGACAATGTGCAAATCAAAATTGACCTATTGCCTTTTTGTTGTTGTTGTAAATAAAGTTTTATTGGAGCACAGCCACTATTCATTTAGAAATTGTCTGTGCCTTGTTATTATAACGGCAGAGTTGAGTTTCCACACAGAGATCATATGGCTTACAAAGACACAAATATTTACTTTCTGGCCCTTTACATCTGTTCAATTCTGTCCTTGACAACATGTAAACAAATGAACATGGCAGTTTTCCAATAAAACTTTATTTACAAAAACAGAATGCAGACAGGATTTGGCCAAGCCTTGGTAAGTTGGAATTTACAATTAGACATATCATCTCTGTGACTGGGAAACAATACTTTACCTCTCTGAACCTTAATTTGCACACCCATAAAACTGGGATGTTAAGGCTTATCACAATTATTGTGAGAATAAAATAAGAAAATGTATGATCAGGAACTAGTACATATGAAATCCTCTCTAAGTGTTAGCGCCTTTTTTATTTAGCACCTCATACCCACAGGCTATCAGAAATTCACAATTAAAATGTAGAAAAATATCACCTCTACCAAACACCAAGGGAGGTGTTTATCTCAGAAAACAGACACCAAAGTTTTCTGTTATTTTTTTAATTTAAAAACTTAGTTTATTTAAAGACTGTAGAACTTTTATGTTATATATTGGTAAAAGGGGAGAGGAATAATGTTCAAAAGCCATATAATTTTGACATTACAGACTTCTAATTTAACTCTGTTTTAGATACCGTTCATGCTCTTAAATATTCCAGAATTTAATGTAGTTTTGTTACTATTGTAATTAGCTAGTTATTAATATTATTAATAGGAAAGGAGTGAATGGAAGGCCGGACATTATAAGCATGGTCTTTCATACTCCAGGAAGCTGCAGCCTCATACTCCTCAGGGAACCATCGGTCCATTCCCTGCAAATCACTGGAGAAAGGGGTCCAACGGAAGAGGAGAGGGACACACACGCAGTGGAATTAGGGTGATGTAGGTCAGGTGCTTGCCTTCTGTCTAGCCTGGGGAACCATGGATTGGCTGGGGCGTCGGGGAGTAGAGTCACTGCAAGCCTATGAAAGCTTAGAACATCCCCAGACAGAGGAATACTCACTCTCTTGCTCCTCTGGCTTTGCTCCTACTTCTTTGTGATCCTATTGTAATAACCCGGTTATTATTAACCAGAAAGGAGTAAAGGGAAGACCAGATAATAGAGGCATGCTGTTTATACAGCTTTGCTCATTTAACACCCTCTGAGCCTGTTCCCTGCCGATCGATGGGGGAAGGGACTGGACAAAGGCTGTTTGGACTCATGCCCAATAAGATCTGAGTGCTCTGGGAAGATGCCTTTCATGTAATCAACTGTTTCTTACAATCACTTTTAAAAATTAAGCATCCAAGTCCGGCAGGTGTGGCTCAGTGGCTGAGCATCAACCTATGAACCAGGAGGTCACGGTTCAATTCCGAGTCAGGGCACATGCCTGGATTGCAGGACCTGCAGGAGGCGGCCAATCCATGATTATCTCTCATTGATGTTTCTATCTCTCCCTCCTCCTTCTCTCTAAAATCATTAATTTTTCTAAATCATTAATTTAGATCCAAAGCTAGAAGAGCATCTGTTTGCATGTTTCAAACCAGTGAGGAATGAAGGTGTTACAAGCAAATGATGCTCATGGGATATGGCAGGAATGTTGATACGGACATCATCTATCAGAAAACTCTGAATGTGGGGTAGTAGGATATTCTGGTTTCACCAGGCTTACTAATAATAACAATAAAAAAGAGACTATCCCTTGCTTTTATTCATAATCTACTTATTTCTTTCAATAAGTATAGTCTATTTCCTTTATCTCAATAACATAAAAAACATCTGGCATAAAAGTAAACCCTCTATGGGAACCTCATGAGACAGATGGGAGTTTCTCAAATAAACGTGTGCTTCAGGGTCCACGCAAAGCCTCATTCCGGTGTGCAAACTTGTACAAGCAGCCAACGTGCCTGGTTCTCCATTGCCTTTCCATTTAGTGCGAATAAAATACCCATGAACAGCCTTATGGAAAATATCAATAATGGGTAAATATAAATGGCTACATAGTGGTGACTGAGTCCTCAATACATTTAATCCCTCCCCAGCATCCATCTTATTTGAGAGTAAAAGGTATAGAGCTGTGATGTTCAACCTGGAATTGGGACAACCAGCAAGCACCGTGATGGATGAGCCAGGGGCAACTGGAACTTCAGGTCAGGTGATGGACATCTTCTCAGAGTATCCTTTTATCCTTTTTACTCAAAAGTTTAACCAGATTAAAAAAAAGTCTAACTAGATAAATTAAAAAGAAAAAGTTTCACTGGAAAGTTTAGTAACACAATTTAGAAGACATTTCAAACACTTCCATAAGGAAACAAATCGCCTTCATTTGGAAGAGCCTGCGAAATGAATGGAACTGAGAGATAATGTTGAAGCTACAAGGAAATTAATGGTTTGTTTTGACTAATGGGCAGGCTCCCCTCTGTTGCCCTGGAAATGATATGTGAGGCTCTGGGAGAACAATGTGATCTTTGGAGTTTGAAGATAAAAGTTGGAGGTGCCCTTTCTCCCCTCCACCCCCGCCTGGCCCCCCAGCTCCATTAGCTTCTTGTTTGGAGACATTGCATAACTTACTCTCTTTAACTCAGTTTCTGCATCTGTAAAATGGGAGCTATATGTTTCTAAAGGGTGACTTGAAGATTAGGTGAAAATGTAACCAAAGATGATTTCTGAAATCTTTGTGAACAATAAAGCAGTTGAAAGATGCAAGTTTTGTTGCTATCAGTTGGTGAATCTTCCATTTTTCCAATAAAATGGACTAAGAAGTCAGAATCCAGGGATGCCTCCTTTTTTTGAGAAGTCTGTTCTCTGCTTGAAGTCATAGATTTGACCTTCCTTTAAACACCTTACTTCTTCTTCTTCCTTTTTAAAGCTGAGCATGGATCAAATTAAATGTCTCTTGATTTCCCCATTTGTAAAATGAAGGAAGTAGAAATTACCTCCGTGATTGTTCTGAGAATTAAAAGGACAAACCGCATAATGAAATTATCCTGCAGGGGCTTAAAGATTTATCTCTCAACATAGCAAATTCCTTCCCTTTCCTCCCCTCTTCTATCCTTGTCTCTTGCAAGTTTCTTCCAATTTGAGGAAAACATTCTAGAGCCTGAATTCTGTTATAATGAGTTTTGGCTGTAGCCCTGGAAACTTGGTTTTTGCGTGACATGATCTTAAAAAATCTTCTTATTCAACATTGTATATTCACCAATTACTTTGAAGAATTTTCTCTGATTAGCTCTTTTCATGAGGATGTAGAATAAAAGGATTATAGGAAGAGCACTAAACAATTCAATCCAGATCCTTAGTGCTAAGAAACAGATAATTTTTCTCCGGTTGGGAACTCTGAGTACTTGAAGCTTCACTGCACTTGTTTACAAAGTCATCAGATTTTTTTTTATGCATATTATGAATTTTTAGGAGTCCTCAAATCTAGGATTTTCAAAGAGCCAATTAATAGAATATTTTATTCTTTTTAGGAAAAAATTTAATGCAGTCCTTGGGAATTGAATATTTTCAAAGACTTTTAAGTCAGTTGCATGTAATTCTCTCCAGAGAAGAAGGAAGAATTTTTGCAATTATAGAAAGAAGACCTGTCTCAGACCACAGAGGCCATTCAATCGTAAGGCTAACTTAGAAGCTGCTGCTGGGTGCTGATAAGTGTGAGGAAAATGAAGAAACCAAAGTTGGGGACCCTAGAGTCTTGTGGAGGATGGTTCTGTGCGATATAATGTGGTTGGGAAAGCCTCTCAGATAAGGTGTGATTTGAGCAGAGATTTTAAAAAGGAGAAAGCATTTGGCTCTCTGGAGGAAGAGCGGTCTAGGCAGAAAGATTAGCAAGACTGAAGGCTCGAAGGCAGTGTCATTCTTGGCTTATTTGAGGGGCACAAAAGAGACAGCTGGGATGGAGCTAAAGGAATGAAGAAGTTGCAGTGGATAAGGTCAGGGGGATAGTAGGGACCAGAGCATGCAGGTCTGGTAGGCCATGGGAAGGATTTGGGATTGTACTTTCAATGAGATTGGAAGCGCCTGAATTGACTTACATTTTAAAGGGATCCATCTGTCTGCTGTGAAATCATAGACTATCATGCAAGAGCAGAAACAGGGAGTTATGGTAGCAGGCTATCCCAATAGTGCAAAGAAGATACGATTGTGGTCTAGGCCCAGGAAGAAGGGATGAAACTTGTTTGGCCTCTGAATTCATTTAAATGGTAGAGCCAACTAGGTTCACAGATGATTTCCCATGAAGTGAAAGAGGATAAGGATTGAAAGATGCCTCTAAGGCAGCAGTTCTCAACATGTGGGTCGCGATCCCTTTGGGGGTCAAATGACACTTTCACAGGGGTCGCCTAAGACCATCGGAAAATGCAGATATTTACATCATGATGCATAACAGTGGCAAAATTTCACGGTTGGGGGTCACCACCACATGAGGAACAACTGTATGCAAGGGTCAAAGCCTTAGGAAGGTTGAGAACCACTGCTCTAAGGTGTTAGTACTGATAAAGCAAACTAGAAGAGAACTGCTAATTTCTGACATTGGAATAACAAGTAGGAATAGGATTCTGGAAGGGGCATCATGGGTTTGGTTATGGATATGTAAAGGTCGAGATACCTATTAGACATCTAGGACTGCTCAGTGTCTGAGTATGGAAAGTAAGGGACAAGTTAGATTGGCTATATGAAGTTGGGAGTCAACATCCTTGAGCTAGAACCGCAAAAGGAGGGGGACATTAAGCATACATCTTAGTAAGAGCCCAGATTGTCCTTCGTCCATTCCTTGGGTTTTGACATTCCGGTGGTGGCTGAACATGCGTGGTGAACACGCATAAGGTGAGGCTGACACAAACCAGAACGACAGCCTCTGTGTCTCCTCCTGGAGCTCAGTTCCCTGTGCGGGTGAGCAAAGTCACCCTGTGACTTTGGGCTTCTTTTCAGCCCGCAGCACAGATGCCGCTGGGAGTTGTGGTGAATCTCGGTTTATTAATATTTGCAAAAGTGCTTTCAGGTCCTTTGTTAAGAGGCATTATAGAGAAGCAGAGGGTTATTATTAAGGATGACATTTGCTTGTTGTGATTAAAAATGACAAAATGAAATTTCGAGTGCAGAAGTCAACACTGCAATTTCATGTATAAAGGTGTCTTTGCATATCAACATGCAACCCAAATGAGGGCCATCTGTATTACAGAGATTTTGCTCTAGTTTGCTTGCAGATGAGAATTGGTTTTCAAGTGGGGAATTGAATGTAAGCAGACATCATCAGAGGCCAAAAATATACCGTTTCAGCTAATTGCATCCGTTTGTACAATGGCTTTTTTCCCTCTTTAATTTATCACCGGCTGCAAATGGAGCCCAGAGAACCGTGCACCGAGGCCGCGTCCACATGGTTTTATTTACCATTGCACACATAATTTTATTGGGCTGTAAAACAAATGGGTTTCAGCTGAAGCAATTAGAACAGTACCTTCTAAGGCCACTGCACAAATTAGCACATACCCCTGGGCCCTTGCCTGGAAGAAGTTTGCAATATGCGGAGAAGAAATCTGATGGAAACTTGAGAGGAGTGATGGGACACCCTTACTCATATTTTCTGGTTCTTTCTCAGAACTTGCCATTCGTGACATTCCATCCTCCCCCCCCGCAAACTAAACCACCTGTAGACTGCATGGCAATGAAGGACTAGCTGACTCACTTGAGCTGACAAATGTACTTATCTGGCAGTGTTTGAGTGAGAACTGAACTTAATTTTCTATGGAATTTGGGAAAAGGAGATATTAATAGAAAATTCATTTGCTGAATTTTGAGTGTCTATTTCTCTTTTAACCTAAGAAGGTAAAAATTTCCGGTGTGTTTTGATCCACAGTTTAGCAGAAATGGGAAAAGCTAGAAGGCACTAGTGTTTCTGGAGTCCACCATTTCTTCCAGCATCACCACTTAATGCCCAAATAACCTGGAGAAAGTTTCTTCACTCTGGCTCTTGACTCAAGTCAGTTGTGTAAACAGTGACTTCAGGGTATGGCCTTCCTCTCTCAGTTTCAAGGTGGCACCAATTCTCTGTGTATCAAGAGAACAGCAAGAGTTAGAGGTAGGAACCACCTCTCCTCACCTCCACACATAGGCAAAAGGAAATGAATCTGTCCAATAACTTTTGAGATTCTCAACCAGATTGAGAATAAAAAACACGGAGTTTCCAGAGATCTGGAAAGAGGAGGCTGGAAAGGAGGTTTCTTTGAAGAGAGCTATTGCTGAATCTGTAATTTCCACCGTGCCTCAGGGATAGCACGGCTCTGCTAACTTAGAACCATATGCCTAGGGAGGAGGACCTCAAGGAGTCACTTGGAGTACATGGACAGCTGCACGCCCAGTAGTTGCTGGATTCATGTCTGAAAGCACAAAAATAGATTGTGGGATGGGATCTGGCTGTATGCTGGATCTCTAGGTGGAAATATAGGCTTTGGTGGAGGATCCAAAAGATTATTGTGGTGGTGTCATTGCCCAGGGTGTGTTTGGGCTAAGGATGTTTACATTTGTGAGATCTATGGGACTATGAGAGAGAGAGAGAGAGAGAGAGAGAGAGAGAGAGAGAGAGAGAGAGAGAGAGAGAGAGAGAGAGGACTATAGAGGACTCTATGTCTTATGATGCTTTATGGAAAGCCAAGGAGATCTCAGCAGGGAGAGGATGGAAGTATGCCACTGAAAGCCGATAATGAATGAGAAGAAAAGTAAAGAGAGAGGAAAGATGTTACTTAGAGAATCTCTTCGGAATCTACTGACTTCGGGGCACCTGTCTCCTGCATTTTCCTAATTCCGGGCAAAGCGATACCCGAAATAGAGTTCCCGGTTCAGGAAAATGTATGAGTGTCCAGAAATGTCATGTTCCTACTGGAGTTTTGCCATCCAGAAGAAAGATATGTTACCCTTACCACATTTTAAGAAAATGTGAGAGATGTGAGTCACATTCGGTTTTGTCACATTCCATTTGTCTCGCTTGTTTGACACAAATGTTTATGTGTGGAATGGGATTGAAGTCAGTGCAATTCTATTGAATCAAATAAACATATGTTGAGTGCTCTTAATGTACAATAAAGATGATTAAGGTAACCTCACATACTTACTACCTGTTATTCTGTATGTTCAGTTATCTTTCTGTGCAGATCTCTTCTCTTCTCTCCCTGAGATAGTTGGGGGCTATTTTCTTGAGTTCTATAGCTTTCCCCTCTCTGGCTCTATTGTTCTTTGTTACAGATGACTGACTCTTACAAATTGCATTTCCCAGGCTTCCCATTGGGTTTTATCAGTGGCACCCACTCTGAGAATATTGTAGGAATTGGGGGTAGGATGCTGGGAGAGAGAGAGAAACTTTTATATCAAACTTGCCTTCTTGATATAACAGAAATGAATAATTTCCTTGAAAACAAAGGCTAGCTTACTTATATATTCAAGGTTGGCTATATAATTATTGAAACCCAATTCAAAACAAAAATGCGGAGGTTCTTGCTCAAAAAGCAGGAGGAAAAGATGCTTTTTCTTTCCTCTTCAATCTTGTTCTTGATTTGTCATGATGTTTATTTTCTATACTAGTGTCCCGGTGCATGCATTTGTGCACATTGAAAGGAAATTAATTAGAAAGTGACCAGTGAGGCAGGACTGGGTGAGATGGGCTGGACAAGCCCTGGAGGCAACCGCCCACTGTCCCTCCCCGGTATGGCTCAGAGGGCACCTGCAGTCCCTGCAGCTCGGCAGTAAACCAGATTTGGGGCCTACAGTGCCCCAGCATCAAACCCATGGCTGAAGGTGGAATTGCACAGCCCCGTGAGGAATTGGGCTCCCTCCTTTCCGGTTCCAGGGTGCATCACCTGAGCACTGCTCCTGCCAAGTCATTGCACCTTGATGGCTCCTGCATTGAGCATCTGTCCTCTGGTGGTCAGTGCACATTATACCTATCAGCCGGTTAGGCGGTCGTTTAGCTTTATATATGTATAGATAATATTGCAGTCTGTCTAGTACAGGAATACTAAAGGCACAAGTATAGATCTTCACATGCACCAAGGGATCCCACCATATGACTTAGCATGTGCACACATGCAGTTGGCAGAGCCAATGGGTTGGACTGTCTCTCTTGCCTGTTGCCAGACCAGTGCCTCTGGAAGTTAAGCCAGGCATCTACCTTCTTTATGGGCTTGATGCCGGTAGACAGGTGACCCCTCTGCCAAGGAGCATTGCAACAGCTGTGCCAGGAGGCACCAGATAGGTTGATCTCCACTAAGTTGCTCATCCAGAACACCGTGGGGCTGACATCTCCTGGTACTGCCACCATGCTCCACCCTGATGTATTTTGCTGAATGTATCCAAAACTGACCCTATTCATGCTTGTGCCCCAGTTCCCATTAGGGTTGGAGAGTGGCAGTGAAATGAGAAGGGGGCATCCCAAGAGACTAAAGGACAGAGGTCAGGTGGATTAGAACCCATGCTGGGGAGGTGGGTGGAGGTTGAACCATATATGAGCTGAATCTGTGAGTCCCTAGTACATGCTTCATTATCTCATTGGACTTCTTTTTAAATTACACATCTAAAGATAAAATTATTAAGAATTCCAAGACAGTGACTGTAGAGCATAAAATCCTGCTGCAGAACCGTGTGTGACTACAGCTGGTCACACATCCATGAAGTAGGCCCTGTATGTAGATACTCTCCACTGTGACTCACATACTCATTTACAAATGCTAAATTATTAATAGATAACTATTGGGCAAACAGTCCAATAACTAAATGTCAGAATGAATGAACAAATAATTGAATAAATGAATGAGGTAACCAATAAATCAGGCTTACCCAATTACATGTTGAACACCAGAAATAATCAACCAGCAATTAGCTGACATTCATTCAGTGTCTTCCACAATCAAGATACTTTTAGCCCTAGTAAAGGATAATGAGAGAAATATGGTGAAAGTTAGCCCAGTGTTCCACAGCCCAGGTGAAGAGGAGAGAGTGCAGTGCGTGGCATGGATTCTTTTTGGTTTTGGACCCGGGAGATAAATTGTTCTCAGCTCACACACAGATCACAGTGCATGAATGAATTATGCAATGATAAAAATAGCAAAAATCTAAAGTGTTTTTGAAAACCATCGTTAGTAGCACTATTTAACATTAACTGAACTCTGAACTCATTTTTAAAAAGCATTTGAAAGAATCAGTAACCTCAATATGTGGCCTCCCTCCCTCATTTCCTATTCGAGTAGAATTGAAATTTCTTCCTTTGCTTTCTGTCTTTTATCTTCTGAAATCGGAGTGAGTGGCACCTACAGGTTATTATAAGCAAATTATGTACAAATAGTAATGAATAATTCTCCCTGTGGTATTTTCTGGACTTTGAATTCTGTCTGAGATTTTATTGATTAATTTCACCTACATATAATTCCCCATGCTTTTATAAGGCAAGAAAGATTGTTCATCCATTCTCAGGCCTGATCTCAGCTTTGGATTAGATGTTATGAATGATCAAATGCTAGCACATTTGCTTTCTAATGGAAAAATGGTATTATATCTCTGCATTTTTTTTTCTTAACAGACCATACACAATATTTCTCAAAGCCCTAGAAATTTTAGAATAAAGCTCTTAGAAAAATGTCAGTCATAACATTTTCTCCTTTCCTAGAATAATTATTTATTTGGCATAGTTTCTGCATGGGGCTTTCTGATGGGTGCAGGAGATGGAGTGTGGAGGTTGGAATTCCAATTACAATGTGAATCTTCTCCTTAAGGAATCTATAGATTAGTGCATGAGATAATTGTCTCTGAGGAGAGCTGTCATGTAATAATACTATCTTAGTCTGCTGGGGCTGCTATAATAAAACACTATAATCTATGTGGCTTACAAACAACAGAAATTTATTTCTCACAGTCCTGGAGGCTGGAAGTCAAAGAGCAGGGAGCATCACGGTCAGCTTCTGGTGAGAGCTGTTTTCTGGGTTGTAGAATGCTCACTTTTTGCTGCATCCTCACATGATGGGAGGGACGAGGGAGCTCTTTGGTCTCTTATAAGGGTCTTGATCTCATTCATGAAAACTCCACCCTTATGATCTAATCACACCCTAAAGGCCTCACTTCCAAATACCGTCATATTAGGTTGAGGAATTTAACGAATGAGTTTCAGTCTTCCCACAGACAGGTACAGAAAGAGCATTAGGAGAAGTTAGGAGGAAGATTGTTTCCAGCTGGAAGATTGGGAGGGCCTGAGTAAGAGGTTATGAAAAGGAGACAAAGTAAAAATGCTAGAATTAGGTAATTTCTTTGAGTCACGGAAAATGCCCTTGAAGAAGCTGAAATCTATCGCTGGAGGCCAAATGTTGTCTGTTATTTGCGTTTGTTTTGCTCATTGAATTTATGGAAGCACCTGAAAAAGGGTCACAAAGGATCTGATAATTTCAAAGTATGTATCTCCAGTCTTCATTTATGTGAGATTTGGGGCAATTGTTTTAATTACAGGCTAGCAGGGTCCTGTGTAATAGGAGAGTAGTTTATTCATTGTTCATTCACTCACTTGTTTACTCTTTCACTCATATATTCTCTGCAGTACATTAATTGAGCACCTATTGTGTAAAAGGTATAAAGGGCACTGAGCTAGATACTGGGGAGACTGTGGGCAAAGTGGTTAAGTTGTTGTTCTCATAACATGTAATCTAGACTTTTGCTACCCTGAGTATGTCTAATGGACCAGAAGCATCTGCATCACCTGAGAGTTTGAGAAATGCAGAATCTCTGACTGCCTTAGCTCCACTTAAGCAGAATTTGCATTTTAACTAGATTCCCAGTTGATTCATACACATATTAAAAAATGAGAAGTGGAATTTATAGCCCTAAATAGAGTGAAGCAGTCTGCAAACTAAGATGTCTTGATCAAATCCTCAAGAGAAACAGGAAAGCATATATCTGCAAGGATTTTCTTTATTGAGAAGGAAGGGGCTATGGGTTTCAAAAGAAACTTCACTGAAAGTGACTAACTGAAGAGAAGAACTAAATCCCAAATGTAAAAAATTGAACAAGATAGAGACTGACAAAACTGATAAGCGAAGATTGTTTGCTGCTGTTGTTTGTTCATTTGTTTACCTTTAAGGAGACTGGAGAGAGATCTTAGAATCCCTGCCAGCCACCCCAATAACTTGGGTTCCTTGAATTAAATGCGACTAGCCTTTCTTTCTTTGCCTAGAATCTGTCATTTGTCAATCTCAACTTGTGCAAATATTACTTATGCTTCAGTAAGTAGCTTAAATGACACCTTTTGGTTAGAGTCTTCCTTAGTACCCCAGCTAGAACCAATCCTCCTTTCCTTTGAATATCCTCAACAATATGATCTGTAACTCCCTGTCCTTATGTGCATACGTGCAAGTCCATGACTTACTTCTTTTCCCAAAGTGCTTTTAATGAAAACAGGCCCATGTCCTATCTCTGCTATTTACAGCACATGGGATATTATTATGCACACAGTAGGTCATCAATTGTGCTTCTGGAGTGAACTGAGACTCATAAATCACCACTGAATATTTACATAAGTTAAAACAGAGATGCAAACACATTTACCATGCTGAGACCAAAGCCTTGAAAGCTGTAAAATAGCATTGTTTTTGATTTATGTCATTAACAGGAATGGTTTTCTCAGAAAAACTACCTTGAATACAAACTCATAACTAGCAAGGTCCCCTTTTATGGCTTCCTTCTCTTTGTAAAAATTCAAAAAAACCTTTTTTCTTCCAAGTTATTGGACTTTCTTCCCCGTCCTGCTATAGTCAGACCTTAAAGGTGCTGTTTAGGTATTCTAAGTAAAAAAGCTACTCCTTGAAACACTCTTTGTCAACTCCGATGGCTCTGTATGTAGATTTTTATCCATCTCTGAAGTCTTTCCTGTCACTGGTTTGTCTTATGACATTAGCCATCCTACTGCATGGAATGTATTAGAAAAACCTTGTTGGACCGCATCAGCATCACTGGCTCCTCTGCAAGGGCATCTCTTTTCTTCTTATGCCTCTCTCTCTCTCTTTCTCTTGCTCTCGCTCTCTCACTCTCTCTCTCCCAACAACTTAATTGCTCTCAGCCTCTTACATTAAATAAGCCCCAATTGGTATGTCAACAGCCTTTTAATATTCTCTATTTTGTAATGTTTAATAAAATACACAGCTTCTTTATTCTTGTGTTTTCTTATTTGTAGGCTGTCATGTTACCTGTCCGTGCAATAATGTGCAAATTCTTAGCTGAAGGTGACTTATCTCAGACCTTGCTTCTCCCACAGGGGGGCAAAAAAAAAAATCAGTCTTTAATGAACTCTGTGCTAAAGTAGATTAGCTGTTTTCTTCGGCTAAGATGGATGATGCTATCAACATTATTAAGTCACTAGGTCTGAATTTCTCTCTGTGCAAATCCAATGTAATAAGTACCATTAAGACCTCCTGTCAATCCATCTCACTGACGTATTATACTAGTATATAGTGTTAGGCCCAAAATATAAAATGCTACTAGTCCTGATGAAACAGTTTATCTATTTGGTTTCCTTGCTTCCAAGTTGCTCGACCTTACCTACTGTCATTTGGCAATGGGTTTTGTTTCTCAGAGAGTTCATAATGTCTTAGACAACCTGTGATTTGCCCAATTACTTAAAAAATTGGAACATCTCTAGATTAATAGGAAAGCTCTCTTATAGCCTCATTTTGAGAAGATTGAAAAGGTTTTTGTTTTTATGCATGTATGAAGCATCTCTTAAGCCTTTTTGTAACTATTCCTACTGAGGGAACAGCTCAGGTTAAAAAAACTGTATAGAATGTTCTGGGTTGTGATGGTAAGAATGGATGGGAGGGCTCTGCATACATGGAAGATACTGGGAGAATATTTCTCATAACCATAGGCACTTGTTACTGAAACTCTCCAGAGCAAATAAATAACTTAGTAAATTTTTAAAAATATATTTTATTGATTTTTTACAGAGAGGAAGGGAGAGAGATAGAAAGTCAGAAACATCGATGAGAGAGAGACATCGATTAGCCGCCTCCTGCACGCCCAACAGTGGAGATGTGCCCGCAAGCAAAGTACATGCCCCCGACCAGAATCGAACCTGGGACCTTTCAGTCCGCAAGCTGACGCTCTCTCCACTGAGCCAAACCGGTCTCAGCCAACCTAGTAAATTTAATTTACGAAAATTTTGGGGTGGGGGCATAGTGGGTTGGAAAGGAGAGTTAAGGTAAAAGTTTCAAGAAATGTAATATCATCTGCTATAGGCTAATGTTTCCCTTATGCACGTTTAACAGCATTCTCCTGCATATTACTCAACCCAGCACATCCACCTAAAAAGTGAAAATTAAAAAAAAAAAGCTTTTAGCATTTCATGGCTATGTGCAGTATTCCATCTGTCTGCTTATGGAGATATTTTAGTAAGAGTGTAACATTTTCCTTTTAATATTGTGCAAACTCCCTAAGGTTAAATTTCTTTCTGGGTGGTTCTGGGTAACTTCTGAGCAAATTTTGCCTTCCTGTTTTTTTTTCTTTTCTTTTTTTTGTTTGAATCCACTTTAATCATTGGTGAAAGCCACTTGTGCAAATGGGTACATACTGGCTCTTGTTTGCTGACATTGGTGTGTTGGAATGACCCCTGAGTAATGGAAATTGGAATTTGCCTCTTCTGACTTTTAATAAGAGGTAAAAGCTGAATATTTGCAACATAATGTCAATTCATTCACGAAAGGAATGTGCTTATGTTAATATTATATAGTGCAGAATTCTCCTGTTATTATTAGAAATAGCCTAGGTGGAGAATTAGGAACACAAAAAAAAAAATAAATGGAAAGGTAGAGAATTGTTCACCAACTTGTTCCTAAATGTACTTGCAAGGAGAAAAAAATTAATGGATATTAGTATTCTTTTATTGTGTTTCCATTCCTCAAAGACATGATGAACTGTGCAAAGAAAGAAAAAGTTCTCGCCTGCGCTTTAGCTGTCATTTATATACAAATAGGCTTCTGATTAAAATACATTTTAGTGGCTCTGACTGGGGAGAATTTATCTGTGAAGAAAAGAAACTTGAAAATGATAACGTTTTATTGTTTGGTATTATCAAAGCTACACGTCAAATTCTTTACAGAGTTCAATCCAATCCAGACTCTGTAGAATTGCTAATGCATCCTTCCTTCTGTGGCTCACACCTTCACCAGGAAGCTCCATCTGAAATTCTGCATGCTCTTTTCATCTGTTTCCTTTTTTTGTGTGACCATTTCTTCTAACATTTTCTCTTTTTCTCCCTCAGCAAGGTTTTCTCTTTTCCAAAGAATTTTCATCTCTTGAGGTCATATGGCTTTTTGATGACTTCTGTTATGCTTTAGGTAAATTCAGGGAGAAGCTTTTCTTTTTTTCTTTTTAAAAATATGTTTTTATAGATATAAATGAGAAAGGAAGGCAGAGAGAGAGACAGAAACATTAATGATGAGATAGAATCATTGATCAGCTGTCTCCTGCATGCACCACACTCAGGACTGAGCTGGCAACCTGAGCGTATGCCCCAATCAGGAATCGAACCATGACCCCTTGGTTATAGGTCTATGCTCAACCACTGAGCCATGCCGACTTGGTGCAGCTTTTCCTGTGGAGGAGCAGTGGAAAGTTGTTCCTTGTCTCTATTGGGGAGTTGGAAACTTGAAGGGACAACTACACCAGCACATACATCCCCCTGGCCAGGAGGTGCTGTAGATGCCAAGCAGTCACCCCCAAGGCTGTATTCTGGATGCTTACCTAAACAGTGGAAAAGATGAGAGCTAATGTTGTAAAGCTTTTATGTTCAGCAGATAGCCTTGGTAGGTATGTAACCTAGAACCCTGCTACTCAAAGTGTGGTCTGTGGTCCTGTAGCATTGACCTGAGAGTGTTTTATACTAGTAAATGTAGAATCCTTAGATCCTCCCAGAACTACTGAATCAGAATGTGTATTTCAACAAGATCCCCAGGTGATTTAGATAAGCATTCAAGTTTGAGAAGCACTGGTCAAGAGACACTTCTTTAGTCTCTCAAGTAGAAAACAACCCGAATGATAGTTATGCACCCGAAGTCATGCTGAATGCTTTAAATGGCATTGTTTCTTTTAATCTTCACAATGTTCCTCAAAAATTCCTTTTCCTGTCATTCTTATTTGGCAGTTATGGCCCATATGCTCAGAGTTGGTCACATATTGAAGCATCCTATATAATAAAAGGGTAATACGCAAATCGACCAAATGGTGGAACAATCAGTTGCTATAATGCGCACTAACCACCAGGGGGCAGACACTCAATGCGGGCACTGTCCCCAGCCTACAGGCCCCAGTTGCCTGATTGGGGCCTGCTGCCCAACCTCTTGGTCCCTTCCTCCAGCCAGCAGGCTCTGATTGCCCAGAATAGCGGGCGCAGGGTGTGTGTGACAGTGAGAAGCAGGGCTGGTGAGTGGATGGGAATGGCCAACCTCTTGGTTCCTCTCCCTGGCTTGCAGGTTCCAATTGCCCATGGCCAAATGGGGGACCAGGGTTAGTGTGGGTGGTGCCAGGCCAAGGCCCCTGCCCTGCCAGTTGTCCCACATACAGAGGGCAACTTGCATCAGGGGGTAGAGCTGGTGAGCCGGCAGGAACAGCCAACTGCTTGGTCTCTCCCCAGCCAGCAGGCTCTGATCGCCCAATGGCAAACAGGGAACCAGGACTGAGTGGTGGCAGGGGGCAGGGCTGGCTGCTGGCAGCTGGAGAAGATGGCCCCGCATGCAGGCCAGGACTAGGGACCATACCATGCATGGATTTTGTGCACTCTAGTTTATTCATAACATAAAAGAGAAACAAGGTGTTCTCCACATTGGTTTTTGATTTTGTGCTTTGAGATGATCAGTTTCTTATTCAGACTCTTTAGAAACTGACGTGTAAACAAGAATAAGCATATCTCCTTATTTAAACATATGAGTTAAAGTAATTGCCACATGGAGTGAACTGTGTCCAGCATGGTTAGGGGTGAACCTGAGGAGGGGCGGTGAAGGGTTAAAGAAGACAGATAAGAGAATATAGTTGGGGTCAGGTGGTTCACTGCCTGGATGAGGAAACAGTGACCCAGCCTGTAAGCAGAAGCTTTATTTTATAGTCAGATCACACAAAGCAAAACAAGGGGAGTGGTCAACATGTTTACAATGTTCTTGCGAGTTTCAAATCTATTTCGTTACTCAAGCCTTGTTTTGGCAGCACTTGCTGTACCTCCCACAGCCCATCATCTACCTAGGAACAAAGGAGGACTATAAGGTCAAGCTTAATTGTGCTAGGAGGGCTCTGTCCTCGAATCTGGGACTTGTATGTGGCTCTGCCACAGGTCAGTCAGAGCCTTGGCCCTATAGCCGCTCCCTGCAATGGAGCAGACCATTGATGATGGGCATATTCCATCTGTTTGTTGAATATCCTGATGGGAAGGCAGAGTACAATCAGGAGTTTTGGGGTTAGCCTGGAATTAAAGTGATGAAAGTTGGCCAATGGTAGGAGAGTTCATTGATGATTCTAATGTCTCATGTTATCAAATAGTGATAACTTGACGTAGCTATCTCCAGTACACGGCCATGTATATGCCACGGAATTTTAACATAACTGTAAAAAGTGCTTTAACAAGCAGCTGAAAAAGGACATGCATAAAGACACTGAGCATTTTTCTAGAGATATGGAAACTGTACAAAAGAATAAAACAAAACTTGAAAAAATAAAGATAAGAAACTAAAGAATTTACCACATGAGCCTAACAGCAGATGGACTAGAGGAGAGGATCAGTGTATTTGAAAGACAGGTCAATAGAACACAGCTAAACAAACACAAATAAGAAAAAAAGAGTGGAAAAAATAGAACTGAATAACTCTATGGGACAATATCAAATTCTCTAGCATGTAATTCAAGTCCCAGTAAGATAGTAAAGACAGAATGAGGGAGGAAAAATATATCTCAGCCTAAAGAAAGGAGGAGAGAGAAAATTGTCTTTTCTACTCACGCTGGAAGACGAAGGCATATATCCAATGGGGGTTTCTTTAGGACCTTTCCCCCCAGTTAAAATGCCAAATCATGACATATATCGGCTTCAGATTAATAGGTATTAATAAGGATAAATCTTAATAAGAACATGTATTGTCTAATGAAAGCCCTCCAATTAGAATGGATGCTGAAAATTTTATCCTGTGATTAATGGATACTTGAACAAAAGCGCTACATCAGCAAGCTGGTTCTTTCATAAGTAAAATATATCGTTTTAGTTTCACTTTTATATGGCTATTTCCTGCTTTGTTTTTCCTCAGAGACTGGAAAAATTTTGCCTGCTTCGTGGTAGGGAGACAGTGTTACTGATTCAAAATTCATAGCTGTGATGGCGTGTCCCAGGAATATACTGAGATGGGGTCGGCCTACAGAGTGGGTCAGAAGAACTTATTATCATTCCATTTTTCATATAATCTTGGCCTTGAGAAACCAAGTATCAGAGTTTTTACAGGTAATAAATTCCATGAATGAAGCACACTACTCTTGTGGTTGTGTTTTGAGTACTGTGTTTTGACTTTCCCATCATTTTATGCTCCCCCCTATGGGACAGTAAAAAATATTCAAATGAGAAATAGGGCCATCTAGTGATTGTACCTCATAAGGATGGTCAGTATTATTCAAGAGGTCAGACTCATTTCTAAAAATTGGAAAATAGGAAATAAAGATATCTTTATTTTTTATTATAGGTATATACCTGTAGAACAGGGGGGAAAATGTAAGAACTACATTTTATATGTGAGATGGAAAGAATATCCATCTCTTCTATGTTTCTAAGAATGGGACCTGATCTTTGAGTAGGTGTTTTTCATGGCTATGCTAGCTGTCAAAATTGCTCGTGCACTTTTGCAAATTTCATTACATTTCAAAATATTTTGGTGAAGTCTACTTTTTCATTGATTCCCAATGTATGGTTAGGCTTTATATTATAACTCTAGTGGACATATTATCTAAATAACTTTAATATCATCTTAACTCATTGGATTCACCAAGTATTCAGGAATTCAGCATTTATGGGGATTGTCATTGAAGTTAGTAACATACTTTAATCCAGTACCCCTTAAATTTTACTTTTATTTAAGGTTGAAATAAATTACATAATATTGGTCTTAATTATTTTCTAGTTTAGCCATGTCATTTTTTAAAATATATTTTATTTATTTTTTATAGAGAGGAAGGGAGAGAGATAGAAAGTCAGAAACATCGATGAGAGAGAGACATCGATCAGCCGCCTCCTGCACGCCCCTCAGTGGAGATGTATCCGCAACCAAGGTACATGCCCTTGACCGGATTCGAACCTGGGACCTTTCAGTCCACAAGCCGACGCTCTATCCACTGAGCCAAACCGGTCTCGGCAAGCCATGTCATTTTTTAATACCTATTTTGATGACACCCAAAGAATATATCCTCAAAGACCATCATTTTTGTTCAGATAGGAGTCAAATCAAAGGTGTTTTGGTCTTAAATTCAAGTCTATATGCTATGAAAGAGAGCAAGAGTGAATATAAAATGCATTAGAGTAAGTGTGAATATAAAATGCATTAAAAATAATTATTAACACAGATGATAATTCTAGGCCTGGGAATAAGTGTTAGAGAGGCAAATGAACTTGTTGCTCTTAATTTTGTTTTTTTTTTTCTGACTTCTAAGTATGAAAATAATTTAAGTTGAATCAGATGATATTTGCATGGAAATTTTGGAAAGTGTGTATGAATGATTTTAAAGAATTCTCTGCCTTTAAAAATCAAACAAACAAAGAAGCAAACCTATTCTTTTTAGGTGGCCATGAAAGTGGGTAGATTTTTAAAGAAGAAACTTATAAAATAAGATTCATAGAGAAATGGAAGCCAACAAAGAGAGGATTTAATAATATCTTCAAAATTATATGCATGAAATCATGTATAGTGCTCTGTATTATAGAATTAAAATCAAAGACAATAAACAGGAAGATCCAGTAAGTTATGTAGAAATATTTAAATTCTATCAAAACCAAAACCTTCAACGAAACAGCCAATTAAATCACTCCATGTTTTGGTATTTCTGTTCCTCTCTCTGTTGTCCTATCAGATATTATGAGGAACAGAGTAGTAACTGAGCCAGAGTATGCGATAGAAGTAATTGCTTGGCTCTTGGTGTGAAAAATATGTCATATGTATGTTTATATGTGTCGGTGTCTACATAAATCCACATAATTATCATGTGGAGACACTTGGATTGCTCCTCATCTTTCCAATAATATATCTGGTATGTACTTGGTGTTAGTTTTTATCTGATTTTATGTGTACAAAATATATGCTAACTTGAGAGACTCTGAGTTCTGTTTCCCCAGGAGGAGTATATGCAAAATATATTTTTTAAAATATATATTTTATTGATCTTTTACAGAGAGGAAGGGAGAGGGAAAGAGAGCCAGAAACATCCATGAGAGAGAGAGATACATTGATCAGCCCCCTACTGGAGATGTGCCCGAAACCAAGATACGTGTCCTTGACCGGAATTGAACCTGGGACCCCCTCAGTTCGCAGGCCAAGGCTCTATCTACTGAGCCAAACCGGCCTTGGTGTGAAATATTTTGATACATAAAGCACTTTGAGTTGATATCTTATAAATATTTCTTATAAATGTTTCTGTGAGGTGGGCAGCACAGGCATACCATCCCCACTTGACCAGTGAAGAATTTTAGCGCCAATAGACTTGTCCCATTTGATACTGTGATGCAGTAGAACTAAACCAGAAATCATTTTCAAGTCTTTTGGATCTGAATCTAGCATTCTTTCTTCTGTACCCATCCATGCCACAGGTTAGAAGTTTTTATCTATTTTTATTTATTTTATTTCTTTAATTCTCACTTGAGTATGTATTTTTATTGATTTGAGAAAGAGAAAGAGAGAGAGAGAGAGGTGAGTGGTTGCCTCCCAACTATGGATAAAAACCACAACTTTTTCGTGTTTGGGATGATGCTCCAACCAACTGAGCCACTCAGTCAGAACTGTATTTTTTAAAAGTCTTCTTGTAATAAAGAAAAAATAACAACAACAATAACAACAGCAACATCAACAACAAACCCTCTATGTACCCAGAGTGAGGAAAGCAAAGTTATCACATTGACTGTATAGATAAAAATTTATCCAAACCTTCCCATTCTATTGGCTACTATCCTGACCACATAGTGTAAAATTCCTAGTAGAAAATAGACTGCAGCAAATTCATTAAAGAGACCCCCGAGAGAGAGAGAAAGACATAATGAGACCTGTGTTTACTTAGAAAAGTGAACCTCCAAAATAACACATAGTGTGTTCTGCAGTCTCCATTCCTCTGCCACTGCTTCAGGTTAGGTTCTCTTCCGCTTTATGACACATAGTAGGTCCCAGAAAACAAAAATGTATTGAAAGAAGAAATATCGAATTGGTTGGCTTCCTTTCTTTTTGAAAAGGGCAACTGAACTTGAACCACAGTGTGAGGAATTCAGGGTATAACTGTTCAACCACCACACCATGCTGTTCCCACATCATTAGTTGCCATTACGGCCAACCTAATAGACTGGAGGGGCTGGCATGGCAGCAGCAGCGGGGGACTCTTGAACAGTTCAGATTTATTAATTGTAAAACTCAGCTCGCTACACTCTCTGCACTCCATTTGGCCACCACGCTGAAAATTTCCTAGGCGAGAAAAATTACTCCATGCAATGAAGTTTTTAGTAAGATCCTGCTACTTCCTGGATGTTCAGCTGCTGCTGATTATCTTGTTTAGATCATGAATCCACCAAGAGGAATCTTTAAGAACTGAAGATTCAACCCTGTGAGGACTCTGGCACAGCCCTAGATGTGGCTTCACTTGTGAACCTGCTTTGTGCCTGGGACTCTTTCAGAAACTCTTCAATCACTCCTTGGGGAGGAAAGAAGGCTGTTTAAAATTCCTTGATCCTCTGCAGCCTAATGGAGATGGGGAGGGAAGGGAGGGGGGGAGCAGGACCAGTCAAGCTCCTCGAGTTTCCTTAATTCAGCTCGGTCACTTACCAGTCATGATCGGGGAGCGATGATGTTGGGTAATTATAGCAAATCCCTAAAGCGCTTCAGGACTGATAATAATTAAGGACACTAATATTCCACTGGAAACATTGCCAGCCAACATCCATCTCCTTGCCAGAACCTTGGTTTCTAAAAGGGCTCAAAGTCATTTAGACTTGAAAAAAGTTATATATGAAAATAATATGTATAAACCACTCTAAAAAGAAGACAATATTGTGTGAGGATTTCCAGACTAATTCTTTTAAATCAAGAAGGAAGACATGCCCTAGTTTTGCTCAGTGGTGAGAATGTCGGTCCATGGATGAAGTGTCTCGAATTTGGTTCCAGTCAAGGGTACATATCTTAGTTGCAGGTCCCAGCCCTGGCCCTGTGTGAGACCAATCTATGTCTCTCTCTCACATCAATGTTTCTCCCTTTGTCTCTACTCCTCCCATCCACTCTCTCTAAAAATTAATGGGAAAAATATCCTCAGGTACGGATTAACAAGAAAGAGAAAGAGAGAGAAAAAGGAAGACCTATGTCTGAATCACTTTTTGTCCCATGATATTGATTCACCCATGTTTTTTAAAATTTATTTTTATTCCAAACCTCAGTACATCTTAGCAATGCTCATAGCAACCCAGCTAGAGAGCTAAAAACTTGTTGTAGCTTGTTTGGGTTATTCAATTAAATTTTGATCAGTCAATTTTGGATATAAGTAATACATGCAACTTGCTCATCACGTCTCTAAAAAGGAAGCAGGTAGCTCTACATTATCCTTTTTTTCACATTTCCTGTGGACTGATCTCAGTATGGTGCAGATGAGCCAGCTACAGCTGAGAAGAGAAAGGCAATGCCCTAGTTAGAGTGGGTGATTAAAGAAACCCAAGTCTCTGGATACCACTTATAACAGAACTCCCTGCTTTTTGCACCCCCTCTTACTTTTGAACTATTAATTTGAGAAAGAATAAATTTATACTTTGTTAGAGATTCTGTTGGTTTGGGCCTGTTGGTAGAGAAGCTTACTTTTACCCTACCTAATACAAAGTCTTTTCTAGAGACCTAAATCTACAGTACTATTCATTGATTTAAGTTGGCCTTTGTCTGAGAATCACAAAACATCCAAGGAGCTAGAACATGGTCACATTTGAACCAAAAGTGAGTGTATTCTGGGAAAGTTAAAGACAATTTTGGAAAGCTAGGATGGTCAAGGTGTAAAATATATCTTGGCACCAGATGGACTTACTCCTTATATAAAGTCATGTCCACACATAGCAACTTTTTTGTCAGTGGCAGGACACATATATGACAGGGATTCCCCAAGATTATAACAGAGCTGCAGAAGTCCTATTGCCTAATGACATTGCAGCCATCATCAGAGCGCAATGTATTTCTGTTGCCAACAGTATTCAGTACAGTAATATGCTGTACAGGTTTGTAGCCTAAGAATAATAGGCTACATCATATAGCTTAGGTGTGTAGTAGGCTATGCCATCTAGGTGTGTGTAAGTGCAATCTATTATGTTCCCACAACAAAATCACCTAGCTGCACATTTCTTTAAATGTATCCCATAGTTAGGCAATGCATGGCTGTACTACTGATCTTGAGCTTTACTGAACCTCAGTTCCTCATCTATAAAATAGTAAAAATAATGCATTGCTTTCAATATTGTCGTGGAGATCCCGAGCAATAATACAGACGAAGTATGTGGCAATTTTTTTTCTCAATAATTCTACCTCATTTTTTTCTACTCATTTCAGCCTTGTTTTGAGGCTATCCAGAGTATGGTCCTGTTGTAGTCAGACCATAAATTGTTATTAAGGAAGGTGTGTGTGTGTGTGTGTGTGTGTTTTCTTTCTTTTTTATATGGTGCTAATTATTTGGAAGTTCTCTGTGTTTTTAAGGCTGAGGAAGAAAGGGTATGAGCTTGAAGTAGGCACTGGCCACCCACTAATACTTTATGAATAGCAAACGTTGGAGCTATGTGGAAATGGGGAGGGAACTGGAAGTATAAAGGATCGCTCTTCTGAGGATTGGTATTACAGTTATCAAGAGATTTTTTTTTAATAGAAGTCATTTCCAAAAGGCTCAAAAGCAAATGAAAACTGACACAGCCTGTAGAGCTCTGTCCATGGCGCAGTCTATCCCGTTTCACCTTTATTGACAGGGTCTTATCCATTGCTATGTTGATGAGGGTACTATCATTGAGCTAATGGTAGTCTAGTTGACACTGCAACTCCCTGCACTTTCATTTTTAATTCAAGAAAGCCTTTATCATCTAGTCACTTTGCATTTTCTCTTTGATTCAAGATTCCCTGGGGAAGGAAGGTCAACCTTGAATCAGTCTGAAGGAATGTGGTTCATCTGGGATGGGTCAGTGTCCTGATTAAGAAAATGGGCAGTTATATTGGAGTGTGCAACTTCCGATGACATACTCCACTATTATCCTTCTGAGTGAGGAAGAGCCTGGAACATAGTTGGAAAACTGTATTCTGGGATCAAACCAAACTTAGTTCAAATCTTGGCTCTCTCATTTATGAGGACTAAAAGTCTTAAAAAATCTCAGAACATTAGTTTCATCATCTTTAAAATAGGAGATAATAATGTGTCTACATCAAAGTTAATATTACTTGGAGGATTACTGTAGTGTGGATTAAATAACTCAGTGTAGGCAAAGCATTTAGAATTACCAGACACTCAAAGGACAGCTGTTTTCAAGCCATTTATAATTGAAGTATTTCTCATTTTCAAAATTTTATTAGAAATGGCTTATAGGAGATGAACTCTGACTCAGTCTGAGATTCATCCTATGCAAATATAATTCAAGAAACATTCCAAAACCAAATGTAAGTAAAGTGTTTTATTGCTTATAATTTTGAAGTTTTGCTACTTCTGCTCTCATTGATATAAACATATGTGCCTGCATTCTATTTTAACGTATGGAATCATACTACATTCAAGATTCCTTACCTGCTATTTTCATGTAATAGGTGGCGCTTTAAATTCTAATTTATTCATTTCAGTATAAATAATATGCCAGATAACAGAGGTATTTTAGGCACAAACTATATATTGGGTAATTCAAAACCCATTCATAATCCCTCCTCACCTCCTTTGTTTACTAGGAAATTGAAACAACTAACAACTTCCCTTGAAGTTAGGGTATCATGTGACACTTTAATAAATAATATATTCTGATAAATAACATTTAAGTGGAAAGCTGTGAAAAGTGTTTGGGCAAACATTCATTTTTAAGGTTAGAAAAAAGGGGTGGGTATAAAAAGGCCTGTGAAGCTTTTGCCTACTATCTTCTTCCTTTCTGCTATGTGGGCAGACATGGGGCAGCCTCCCACAGCTCAATAGGGTAAAAATAATGGAGCAAAAATCTGGAAAGGACCAGAGTCTGATGTCATCAGAAAACATTTAAATCAATGCTTCAGCCATGCATTCAATTTTCAACAAGTATTTATTGGGCGTTTACATGTTACAAGCATACTCTTAGATTTTGGAGAAATAGCAGTAAAAACAATGAACAAAAGTCTCTGCTCTTTCGAACCTTATATTCTAATGTGAGAAGAGAGACAGAAAACAAAATTCTAGTGTGTGCAAGTGTATGCGTGCGCGTGCACATGTGTGTACAGTATATAAAAATGATGTTTAAAAATCCTGAGAAAAATAAAGCAGGAAAAAGAGAGGGCTAGGATGTGCAAGGGTGTGGACCCATGTGGGAGTTAGAATCTGGAAAGTGAGAGATGACTTGTGTCCTGGACTTTATGGTATACAATATAATTTAAGACTGTGGCATTAAATTTACCCTCATGGTCACCAGACAGATAGTGTAGGTGAATATTGGGGTGAGAGGGGACTTGATAGGAGAAAAGCAGAATGTTAGGGATGGTGATGTGGAGGCTGGGGAAAGGGTGGTCTTATTCAGAGTCTTACTTGGAGACCCGGACTCCGATCAACTGATGTTAAGAAACACTCACCAAATTTCCCTTACTGCTGCACCACTTGCTGTTAAGCAAAACAGGCCGGCATTTGTTTAAGGCACAGCACATTGGGTCTCCTGTCACCTGCAGCTGGAAATATTCCTAATTGAAAAGATATAGCAGGAAAAATGAATCAACATGTATTGAGTGTGTACCAAGTGTCAAACACAAGGCTATTCCATATACTAGTACATGTCATTATTTTTTTTTGTGTGAGCAGTCATCTGATTTATAAAAAGACGTAACAAAATTTTAAATGACACAAAATATCATTTTGAAAACATCAGTATCACCCAAAAGTGAGTGAATTTAACTGTTCTCAGTTCAACAGCAAATGTGTGAGTGAGCAGTAATGCATGTTATAGCATGTTTAATAAACTTGCAACAGAGAAAGCTGTTTGAAGGAAAGCAGAGAAACTTTGTCTTTTAAGTATTAGAACCGAGGGGCTCCATAATCATCTGGCATCTGCTCAATATTGTACCTACGGTTAGAAATGTACATGATGGGAACTCCAGGGATCTTCCTGATTCTTCTTTTAAGGTCCCGGTCAACTGTGGCCACAATATAACACTCGTGCTGAGTTACTCTCTGCACTAAGCAGTCATCTGCATAAGTTCCTTTGCGTGTGCAGGGTATCGTTCAAATCTTGGATCCTTGGCGATCCTTAGAGCCACTCGATACTTCTGCCCCAATTTCTCAATTTCAGCCATTACACAGTCAGTTATACAAGGGATGCATTTGGCATAGAGACAATCCATCACTGACTGCACTAAGTCCAGTTTGGCCTTAATGGAAAAGTTGATAAAGTTGGTATCAACCAGGATGTGGTAAGGTGGGCCTCGCTGTGTGTTATATTGAAAGAATAAAAGCAGGAAGGGTGTTGGGGGACTTCTTTTTTTGAGTGCACTGGGATCTTCCTTTTCTTTCTTTTTAGGTTTTAATCCTTTTCTTTAAGCCTCTGGTCTCTGAGACTGAGCATTCACTTCATGGTCGCATACTTCCTTGTTTTCTTTTGCTTCCCCATGTTCATGCCGCACTCTCGTTCCGGAATCACCCCATCTCATTATTTTTGATTTTCACAATAAACTAGGGGATACATACCTTTACTACCATTTTTTTTTTTTTTTTGCTAAGAAAAGTTAAAAACTGACTCCAGTTTATAAGTCAGTAGAAGGTAGTCTAGATTTAAATTTAGGTATTTGTGTCTAAAAAGCTTCCCTACTCATTTTCTTATTTAGTTAGTAAAATAATAATGATAATGATAATACTAATAAATGTTTTCTCTGTGTCAAGCTTTTTGCTAGAACCTGAGTTGAAAGAGTAATATAATAAATAAAACAGTTGTAGTTTTCAACGGAATCTCTCAGTAGTGATGAGGACAAGCATAAGCACAATTTAAAAAAATAAAATTTAGTTAATTCAACTATTTATGGAGCACCTGTTGTGTTCTAGAACCTGGTTCCTAGAAGTCCGAGTCCCAGTCCATGACTGTTTCGCCATCCATTGGGAGAGGTAAGCCCTCAAACATGTTTGTGGACTCTTTTAAAGAGGTAGGTGCAAAGCATGAAAGGACCTGGGGGAGGAGCCAGGTAAGGGGGGATGAATAGGCAGAGAAAAGTCACGTGAACAGGTCTAGAAGAATGAAAGGCCATGGAAGCTTAGAGCTGGATGTTCTAAGACGGAAGATGGCAAATGAAGTTGGAAAGATACCCGGGTCCCGATAGCAAAGTCACCCAGATCAGCTTAAATGCTTTGGGCTTTCTCCTGTAGGCAGCGTTTTGAACCAGGTGGGTGGAACCATCAGGTGTGGCTTTAGAGAGGCAGCTTGGGCAGAGGCAGAAGAGAGACTGGCACACATAACCTTGTTGACTTTCTCGCACTTTGGAATCCTCCCTCCCCCTCTCCTTCTATGTAATTCAGAACATCACCTTTAGTTAGCCAATCGTTTTTTGTTATTATACTCAGAAACTGAACTTTCTTTTGGGATGGAGTAAATTCTGCCCACTATTAAACATGGGTAAAATGGCATTCCGCACCTCAGATTTCAACCTTCTATCACCCCCGTCTGGGAAAAAGGTTCAGTGAGTCATTTCCAAGTGAAGGAAGGGCCGATCAGAATGTTTAGGGAGCAAGAGACAAGAATGACTGTTCCCTCTGTACAAACGGTTCACGCTCAGCTTGGGCAGCTTCCTGTATCACAGTCTAGCTATTTTCCCTCCCAGAGGTAAGCGTCTAATGAATGCATGGTGCGTTTGGCTGCAGCAGTGAAACACAGTATGTTTAGGGTATTACTGCCTTCTGCCATCAGAAAAAAATAAACAAAATAAAAACAGAAGCAAACTCATGCATCTGGAAATATCCAGGAGTTTCACCCTCACCAGGTAGTTTTCCCGGGCCCCGGCTCAGCTGAGATTTGCCACCATCCGTTACCTCCTTTTATGAGCATCAGGATTGCTTTATTGTCGCAGCGCTTGGCAAAATACTTCTCTTTTACAAGTAATCTAGATCCGTCAAGCTGTCTAGTTCTACTGCATCAGTCACCACTTTGTAGTTTATTTGGCGACAGTGACTGCCAATAAAATAATGCTGTAAAATATTCCGGTGTGAGGGGGCTAATTCAGAGTAGATTAATAAAGCTGCCGTGATTCATCTTGCCACGTAGCATGCTTTCTCTTCCGGCCTCTTTTAGGGGGATGAGCACAACCTCATTGAGGTTAGCTGGGATTTATGCGGTATGTAAGGGTTTGCCTAATTTATATATTCACTTTCATTCAGACCTGCATTTGAAATAAAGTATCTTGGTTTCTGCCCGGGATGATGGAATATATCCAGGGGTTAATTCTGAACAGGCTCGTGAACTTGGGTAATAAAACAGAGGCAAAGATGCAAAGATGACAGCCCTGGGGCCTGCTGTGGTAAGCCTTCTCTCTGGATCTCTGCAAAGCAGAAGTGGTACCCAAACCCTTGCAGAGAGCGTTGAAGCAGACTTTTTGAGAGCCCCGCTCAGGAGTGTTTTAATGACCTCGGTTCAAGCCAGGAGCAATAACTGTCTCAGAAAGAGGCTGTTAATTGAAAAGACCAGTGATTTCAGAGGGTTTAACATCACTGTCAGGCCAGGCTTGCTTTCTCTCCCTTTTAATTTAGCTTTCTGTTTTAATTTACAAACAGCTATGCAGATTGGAGCTCTAGAAGGCAGGAGCAGGAATGGCAGATAGAACATAGCTGAGGAACCGTGCATGGGAATTACAGTCTGGGCTCTGCCATTATTTTCCTTATCTGTAAATTCTAGCGTGCCTTTTATCATACTTACAATGTTACTGTACAGACTTTTTACCTAATTGATGAGGGAGTGCTCTAAAAATCATGCATAAAATTAAAATAAAGTGAATGGGTAACGAGAGAAGAAATAGATGGAACAACATTTTTCATACAAATTTTACAATATACTGTAGTACATTTAGTCTCACTGGTTTGTGGCATAGACATGTTTGGATCACTTTTGTTATTTTAGTTAATTACTTGAGCTCCCACTGGTTCCATTAAGAAATAATTCTATGCTTGAGACTCTCCTGCTTCTGCAATTCTTAAACGTTACTTAAACCTTCGTTGTTAATTCATCTAATGGAGTAGATGCAGGGTCCAGAGCAGGGTTGGGGAATATCTAGCCAGCTGGCCGTATAAGGCCACAAAACCATTTGGTCTGAAATTCAATAAATCTGGGAGCAACATCAATTTTTATTAAGTGAATTATATTAACTGAATGATGTTATAAATGTCCAAATGGCCCTTGGCAGGAAAAGGTTCCCCAGCCCTGATAGAAAAGGATCTGAGTGGATCTATTCCTGTTATGGTTTTTGCTGCCATAGCAACATAGGGTCATTGCTGAAAATGCATCTTGCGCAGCCCAGCCAGCGGCCAGCCAGCAATGTCTTTCTCATGCAGATCCTGCCATCGTGTCTGTTCTTGGGCTACTACAGTTACAGATCTGAGAGCAGATGTACACCAATAGGCAAAACCACTGTTTACATGCGCACCATGAAAATAACTGACCAAAGGACCTTTCACCTGCTGCTTACACCCTGCTCCCAAGGTTGTATGTGAGGCCAGAGCACCTCATGTAAAGCTCTTACCCCCTGTGCCTGCATGGGGCCCTTTCTTGGGGAGAACCATTGAAGAGACTCCAATGCCATTGATTCTGTGAATGGATTTGTGACCCCTTCCCTTACCCCTTTGGAAATGTGCCATGAACTCTCTAGCATTTTCTCTGGCTGTCAGATTTGTAGATTGGAGGATCAGCCTTTGCCTGTTCTCTTTCTCTTCGTGGAGGAGGGTGATTGCTCGCCTTACATTTGCCTAATCAGATACTGCTAGGCGAGTGTTCTTGGGTCAATCACAGGTGTACACTGAGAAGACTTCTCTGAAGATGAAAACAAGTTTGATCTTAATTCAGTGAAAGAAATTTCTAAGTTATGTCTTCTGAAACCCTAGCTACAGAAATGCGTTTTTTGCTGTTTTTATTCCCAAGTTACTCATGAGTATTCCATCTATGCTTTAAACTCTGGTTCCAAAATCACTGTTCCTTTTAGATTTCTTTAGAAAAGTAGATTTCTTTTTTACCATCTACCCTTAAACTCAATGCGGGAACATGGTATATTAGTATATCTATAAAAATTGAGGGAAATAGGTTGGGTATTAATGAATGTATACATAGGGAGTTAAATGTTATTTACTGGTTATACTTCCTGTATACAGTTTTTTAGCTGTATATAGTTTATGCAAGAGGGATTCTTCATCCCTTGTTCTCATGGGGTTGGACTTCAAGCCTGGCCATATCCTGCCTATGTTGCTTTGAGGAAAATATTTTACCTAATCAAGCTTATTTTTGGTCATTAAGTACACTTTTCACTGTTTTTGTTTCAAATGTTTCTTAAGTCTCTCCTTTTTTTCCACCCTCAGTTCCACTGTAAAGGTTTAGGTCTTCATCATCTCTTTTCTGAATGACTACTATGTTCTACGAAGTATATTTCTTCTCTCTAGTCTTGCTCCTCTTAAGCCCCTGCTCCATACTGCAGTGAATGGTCAATGTAAAGTTCTAACCTCATGTATTCTCTTTCTCTTTTTAGTGGTTCCCCATCATCCTCAGACGAAGCCAAGTTTCTTAACATGGCTAATTCTATTTACCAGCCCAGCCCTTTCTCCTATTTTCTCTCTTCATTCATTAAAAACTTTCCCTTTGTTTTTAAAAATTTCTCCCAGATACTATACTTTTTTTTCCCCGATCTGAAATGTCCCCTTTCCCTTTCCTTTGCTTAATTTCTATTACTGTTTAAGATTTAGCTCTGTTATTTGCCCCTTTTGAATTCCCATAATATTGTTGGCCTATTTTCTGTCAATGCATTGATTTATTATTTTATCACTATCTGTGTATCTCTGGCAGTATAGAATGAATGATTGAGGGTACAGTTTCTCCTTTAAAACTTTTCTTGTCAGCAGGTTAGCACATAGGAGAAGCTCAATAATTACCTATTGAGGAAATGAATCTGCAATATGGAAGTCATAGCATTTACTTTAAAGATTCATTGTACAGCTTAAATGAAATACACTACGTTGAAGTAACTAGAATTACTTTTATTCCATAGTAAGCATTCAGTACATGTTTTATTTCTGTCCACTTAAATTGAGTTACATGAGGTATATGAAGTTCATGAAGGTAAGTTTGCAATTGAAATCATACTTACTCTCCATTTTTCTTCTAAACTGTGCTAGACATTTTGACTACTGGTACTCAAACTTATCTATGGAAAGATTAAAAAAAAACATTGCCCATAGTGACATAGCAGGATGGTTATTATATGAAAATACAGTAAACCCTATATTGATGGCCTTTGGATCCCCTCTCTCTTGTAATTGATCTGACCATCATTTCTGTGTCCCACACCCCAGACTGCCGTGTTCTGACATGAAAGAGGGAGCATGTCCCAGGCCTGCTGCATGGCTCTCAGAGTTATTCTATGGAGCCCACGGTGGGATGCGTCCCGGTAGCTCAAACTAGCCATTGGGGAAGCAGTGGGAACTTGAGAGAGTGGAAACACTTGTTTATCTGAGTTAGGTTTGTAGTGTTTTCCTCCCTTATTTCAACTGTCCTTCCTTTCAAGACACAGAAATGAATTGTATCCTTCTGTCCCAGAGCCTGAAGTCTACCATTTACTACCTATATAACTTTTATAAGACCTTTAACTTCCATAAGCCTCAATTTCTCATCTGTATACATTGGATAAATATGCCCTTTTTCCTATTGTAGAGTTATTGTACATTAAAACCCTTTTAAAACTACAAGGCACAATGAACAAGAAAAGGCTATTATTTATTTATTTCTTTAAAAAATTTCCTTTCTCTTGAAATAATTTAACGATTTTTAGAATATGGGTTAGACCATGGACTGACTGTCTTTCATCAGTTCTGTAAATGGGCATATAGAGCATGATAACAAATAGTATATAATCACAAAAATATTGGGGTAAATTTGACCCCAAAAAGTGGCTTTTGTATAGTCAAATGTTGCCTTTTATCCAAATGTCTTATGTTTGCACAAAGATTACATATGACACATATCAAAAGTCATTCTGTACCCATCACACTACATCATCACCTTTTAATTTAAATTTAAAAAATATATTCTAATGATTTCAGTAAGGAAGGAAGAGGGAGAGAGAGATGGAAACATCAATGATGAGAGAGAATCATTGATTGGTTGCTTCCTGCATGCCCCTTACTGGAGAATCCAGCCCACAACCCAGGGATGTGCCTTTGACCAGAATCATACCGGGGACCTTTCAGTGTGCAGGCTTCTATCCACTTAGCCAAGCCAGGTAGGGCTCACCACCTTTTTAAAGAATTTAAAATTAAAAACCCAAGATACCATCATTCAAACAGCAAGCAAAGGATGTTTTCACTTCCTTGAGAATGACTGCAGCAAGCAGCCAATAACCAGTCAATTTTTTTCAGCAAGAATTATGTTCTGGGCAGCATAAAAACTTATAGAAGCATGTGACTTAGGTTTCTGAAAAATATTAGCTATAGCTTTAATAGTAAAATGATTGGAGATGGCGTGGGGAACACAGCCAAGAAAAAGGGCTGAGGAGCAGCTAGGACCTATAGCAGAAGATAGCTTTAATGTGTCTGGAGTTATGAGCCACTGGACCTACTGCCAGTGTGGACCCAAGGTGATAGCATGTAGGTTAAGTGTTGTAGTGGCACTGATTTGACTAGCATCAATGATGAGAATTGAAAGCCCTCAGATATCTCAGACTTATTTCTTAAATCCTTTCTATTTAAATACTGTTCCAACTCCTGCTGTTTCTTCAAGATAAAAGTATTCCAAGAAAAACACTTTTATTTTTATTTTTTTTTCTTTATGAAAGGAAGAAGCAGGAAGTGAGGGAAAGGGAAAGGTAATATCTCTGAGTAGCAATTTTTCATCTTTCAAGTACTGACATCTTGTGTCTGTAACATCTTTTCAGAGATGCCCCCGGTTCAGAGAAGGAGACAGTTTAGAGCAGCGAGTCTCAGTTTTTGAATGTGTACCAGGCTGACCCGAAGGACTTGCTAAGATACAGATGCCTGGCCCACCCACAGTGTTTCTGATTTGAGGCCTTAGAATATGAATTTTAAACAAGTTCCCAGGTAATGCAGATGCTCGTGGTCCTAGTACCAAATTTTAAAACCACTGGTTTAGAATCCACTGGGCAAACCACAAGCTTGCTTTGGGGGAAAGATCAATATCAGTCTGAGTGTTCTTTTCATGGCTTATTTCAGGAATAACTTCAATTATAGAGAGAGAACTTTGGAAGACTGAATGGTAACCCTTTGGTTAATTGGAGCCCAAATAAAAATCTTATGAAAACAGGAAGCAGTTGATTGTAGCAGTGACTAGAGCTCTTCAATTCATGCTCCAAGAGGCTGTTGGCTCTGTCCTTATCTATTTTCATCTCAGTGATGGAATGTTCTTCTTGTTCAATACTTCAATCAAGGACCCCACAGGTATTTTTCGGTCTTGAATTTGCTAAAAATCAGACCATTGTCATAATGGATTTTATTCTTTCCTCTGGGCTAAGCACTGCAATCATAAAGCCCACTTTTAGGAAAACAAACAAATAAACAAAAAAACAAACAGAAGCCCATTGCTACCATAATGGGTTTCCCATAATTATAGATGCTGAAAACTGAAAAGAAACTGAGACATCAATTAGGTCAAAGGTTTCAAAAGTTTTAAAAGGAGCCTTTATTCAGACGAAATTTTTCTCAAAACCTCAGTATCAAAAACAGGTAAATATATAGCTGCTTTGGTAAAGCACCTAAGTAGAATTTCAAGTCATCTCAACATCAATATGTGTGTGTGTGTGTGTGTGTGTGTGTGTATAAAACCCTAATATGCAAATAGACTGAACGGTGGAACAATCGGTCTCTATGACGTGCACTGACCACAAGGGAGCACATGTGGAACATGCAGGCATCGGGAGCAGGAATCAGCAGCAGGCTGTAGAGTGTAAAACATGGCAGGTATAGGCTGCAGCAGGATGGTGGAGCAGGTGAGTGGGGGCACCAGACCAAGGCGGGTGCTGGTTACTGTCATTGGGGCGAGCCTCTGGTGGTTTTCGAAAATTCTTTGCCCCATGTGCCAAGGTCCCACCTGGCACTCAAACCTGCTGCTGGCCCCTACCTCAATCACTCAGCACCATCAGCAGGTGTGACTGCCCTGATCACCCTCAAGGCTTCTCCACCTCCCTCTGCTCCTGAGGGGTGATCAGGGCAGCAGCTGCCACTCGAACCCACTGATGGCGCCAGCCCCAGTTGTTCCGCACTGTCAGTGGGTGTGAGCAGGGCCAACACCATCAAAGTGTGGGAGCAGCAGCAGAAGGAGTGGGGCTGCTGGCAGACAGGGGGCGGGGGCTGCAGTGGAAGGGGCTAGGCAGGGGCATGGAGGATGGGCCGAGACTTGCACCTGTGCCCACCACATCCCACAGTTCCTTTCACAGTGTACAAGTTCATGCCCTGGGCCTCTAGTATTTCTATATTCATGATACTAGATGACAACTGCAATTTTCAGATGAGAGACCTGACCCTCAGAGTGATTAAGAACTTGCCATTATTCTGGAGACAGTGGCAAGCCCACAGTCCAAGCCTATAGCCTTGAAGCTAAGATCAAGGGCCCTTTGATCAATGGCCAAGTCTTTCAGTGGGTGGACATGGAGATCAGTAGCTCTTGTAATTATTTCTTAAGTGAGTGCAACATCCTCCTCCCACAGAGTTGCCTATAAAGTAAGCAGACCCAGCGTAAAAATGCAAGAACCGGAAAAGAAAGTCCAGCTGAACATTCTCTTACCAATAATAAGTATAGGAATAATATATTCCTACATAATTTGAAGCTATTAGTTAGTTTCTCTATTTTTACCTAGGGGAAAGGATGGAAGTGAATAAACTGTTTAATCTTCTAAGAAGCAAAATATCTAATTTTTAATGAGAAAAAAATTAAACTCCTGAGAGTAAAATTGAAAAAAAAATGGAGGAGGGCAAATATGTATATTCTATTGGTTGAAATTCAGGACACTGGTCTTCTGCATTGGCTAAGATAGTTTTGATAAATCCATGAAAAACCAAAATGTACTACCTTATTAAAGGGGAGGAAATTGTGCTCCCCTCTGATACAACTTTGAAAATATTAGAAATAGAAACAGTAAATAAGTGTTAACATAAATATGCATGGAGGGGAAGGAAATTATTTGCTCTGTGTGTTAAGAGTGCCAAGGATATATCTGATTTACTCAGATTATCATTGCCACCAGAGACACGTGGAAATCACCACCATAACTCATATTTACTAAGCAAAGCAGGAAGTTGAGAGGTTACAAATACAATGATAAAAATCCACCAAACCCTTAGGGGTTTGTTATCTCGAGACTGGCTTTTGAATACATGTATACTATTTGAAAGATATTAACCTATTTTCAGGATGAGAGATTTTTCATGTTTGTTTTTATTATCACCATTGACTATTAGTTTAATAGAATTTCTGTTTATGATCTTCAAAAGACTCTTGCATCATTATAAATGACTTCTCTCTTAACCCATTCCAAATAACACTTCTTTGGCAGCTAGTCATTTTCAAACAGCTTTGAGAGTTATGGGTATTTTGAGGATGTGACTTCATTTAAATTTATTTTCCCAAAATGATCTTTCTATTCTGCAGAAAAACCCCTAACCTCTATGTGTCTAGAGGCTTTGAAAGTGACTCCCCAAACCATTTCTCAACAAGTTCATGCCTATCTGCATTTGCATATTTTGTATTTATCTGGATGGTTCAGACTCTCTTTGTTTGCTAGCATAGCTCTTCCCAACTTTCAAAACTCAACTAAAAAATATTATTTCCTTTGTGAGACTTATAGGGATGGTGCTCATTTTGGGGACTGCTCTAATGCAGTGATTCTCAACCATTTTAATGCCATGACCCTTTAATACAGTTCTTCATGTTTTGGCGACCCCCAACCATAATATTATTTTCGTCGCTACTTCATAACTGTAATTTTGCTTTTGTTAATGAATTGTAATGTAAATATCTGTGTTTACTGATGGTCTTAGGCTCTACAGCAGCGGTTCTCAACCTGTGGGTCGCCTAAGACCTTTGGAAAACACAGATACTTACTTTAAAATTCATAACTGTAGCAAAATTATAGTTATGAAGTAGCAACAAAAATAATTTTATGGTTGGGGGTCACCACAACATGAGGAACTGTATTAAAGGGTCACAGCATCAAAAAGGTTGAGAACCACTGCTCTAATGCCTAATTTAAAGCAGCACTTAACCTACAAATGCTAGGATGCAAGTGTTCTGGAAAGCTGACATTGGGACATATTTGCTGTTGGGATCCCAAACTTAGAGCTGGCATAAAACTAAGGCAGTGATGATCATTCCTGCTGAAATGCAAATGCATCAGGAAAAGTGGCCTACCGAGAAAGAGGAGCAAAAACTCTGAGACCAAGAGAGAAAAGCCAGTGAGATTTGCTTCTTTCATTCTTGATCAGCTTTCAGAACACAATTCAGTGTTTTTGGAGTCAATGCACTTTTTTTAAAAAATATATATTTTATTGCTTTTTTACAGAGAGGAAGGGAGAGGGACAGAGAGCTAGAAACATCAATGAGAGAGAGACATCCATCAGCCACCTTCTGCACACCCTCTACTGGTGATGTGCCCGGCATCCAAGGTACATGTCCTTGACCGGAATCGAACCTGTGACCCTCAGTCCGCAGGCCCATGCTCTATCCACTGAGCCAAACTGGTTTCGGCAGAGTCACTGCACTTTTGTTCTTGGTTTCATACAATGTGCTTCTATACATCCAGTAAAAATAGCTGTTTTGTTCGATCTAGTTTGAGTGATTTTAGTCTTGAAAGCAATAATCTCTCATCATCTATTATATATACAGCTTAGTAGAGGAAGTGCTTCCACAACTCTGCTATCATAATAATCTGTGCTTTTCTCTATTATTATAGCATGCTGTAATTCTTTACTGGTCTTTTCTCCCATTAATCAATGGCACCCTAAAAATCAGATATCACAACTCATTCCTCTTATATTGTCAGCATCTATTATAGCACCTGACCTTTAGTAAGTATTTAATCAATACATGTTGAATGAATGAATAAATGCAATATCCAGTCTACAACAGATTTTCCTTTTGAAGAATAACAATAATAGAGGTCTATAATTAATCATAACTCTATTAACTCAGAAAAGTGGCAGAAAGCTTTTGAAAGTACTTACTCTTCTCCCCTAAATGTTCTCAAGTTTTAAATGCTTACATAGTTGCTCGGTGGAATTCCTGTTGTCCTTCTACTGGTTTTGTAGTTTCTGTGCATGAACCTAAGATTGTCACTGTTATCTCCTGAGCTTTCTGACCTATGCAGCCTGCTTTTTAAAGACATAATGCAGAAATATGTATGGTAAAGAGCTTGGGATAACTAAGGAGATGATGAGGTTAGTATGGAAGTCTCCTTCTGTATCCCTTTTAAAAATATAGTTCATAAAAAGAGATTGGAAGTTTTTCTGAAGGATGCAGTGTTTGTGTGAGTTTTTCTCTCTCAAGTGGGTTTGGACTGGGACATTTCCTGGATCTTACAGAAGTGGACAGACCATAGGTCAACATTTCTCTTTTTTATCAGATAAAAACCCTGATATTACCAACCTACTCCTCTACCTTTCTGGTTCCTCTTGTTTCTTCTGCACTTATTATTGTAGTATAATGTGCAAATATAAATTTGTAAATATTGCAAGTGCAGAGCTCAGTGACTTTTTACAGGTTGAACACACTTGTATGACCAGCATCCAAGAACCTCTCCTCGCTCCCTTCTTGACCCTATTACCCCAACCCCCCAAAATAACCTTCATTCTTCTAGCAACATACCTTCCTTTTGCTTAATTTGTTTCTTTAGATAGGTAGATATACTCTTGAGTGTCTGGCTTCTTTTGCTCCATGTTATGAGGTCCATCCACAGTGTTACTTAATTGTCTGTGCTCACCGCTATATTTTCTTCTTGTTTGGATACACCATCATTCATTTTTTCTACTATTGATGAACATGATAGGGCTAGTATTCATAATACTAATATAAACAATTTTAGTATGTATTTTGGATGCCTGATTTTGTACTTATCTGAAGTCCCCCCAAAAGCCCAAACACGTCAAGTCACCATAATAACAGCTGTAAAGAAGACATGCCATGGACAGTTTTCTAGAATCTTCTGAGTGAGATTGTTTGCTTAAGGAAAACTTATATCTAATATCTGTCTCAGTCAGCAAAAAAAATTGTGTTCTCACCTCAGATTCTAATAGACCACTGGAAGATTCTGCTGCTTGAATATCACCCTTGCAATTGATGTCCAAACTGATAAGAGACAAAGGAAGCGATTCTTGAAAAGCCAAATTATCTGTGGTTGAAAAAGCAGCATGTGACAGCTTAGGAGGAGTGGGGCTTTAGATAAGGGGATGATCTGTGACTGTTCTTTTTGCTACCGGAGATGAGCTTGAGCTCTGCCTCCCTTCTGTCATTATCTCTCCACGTCCAGCCCCCATGCATCAAGTGCACTTTTGCAAAAACTAAGTGAAAACAAGTAAGAACTTTTTGATAGTATCACACTTTGCGTATGAATGCTTCACTCAGCCCCTAACTGGGTAGGATTTTAAACTCTTAAGTATTAGCTTATGGGAAGAGGGTGAATTTTACAAAAGAAAAGGGAAAGAAGCACAAATATGACATTTGAAGGCAGACTCCTGAAATGTCATTCAAAATGAGGTATTATAGGGCGAAGTCCTTCTACTAGGATCCTCTGGGCAATGTGTTCAAGATGGAGATTCTGGGCTCAATCCCAAGTGATGAGAGTTATATGTCCTTTAGGGCCCCCAGGTTTCTAGAACTGTCACCTTACACTGGGTCCTCTACTTCATACAGTTTGGGCATTTCCAACAACATTATTGAGTAGAAATGCAATGTGAGCCACAAATGTGAGCCATATATTTAATTTAAAATTTCTAGTAGTCATATTAAATAAAAAGAAACAAGTAAAATTCTTGTATTTATAACAACTGTTTGAAATTGAGTATATTTTTTTACTTAGAGAATATCTCAATTCAGATTAATTACGTTTCAGTGCTAAATAGCCACATATGCCTACTGGATATTGTATTGGACAACATGTATTGTTATAGGTAATAATGTAATAAATGGTTTATATAATTAGATCAAAATGATCAAATAAGTTGCTGAATAAATAAGTAAACCATTGAACGTAACTTTTTTCAGGTCCTGCTCTCATTATTTACCCTCTCCATATTCTTATTTCTGATGTTTAGGGGTGGGATGTGTGTTACAGGTTTGTGGAGGAAAGGACAATGACAAAGAAAGAAAATGTAACAAAATTTTCATTTTTTAAAACTTCTATGTATTGACATTTTTTGTTGTTTCTTGAAATTGTTCTTTTTTATTAAGGGTTAGAATTTAATTATTTTTATTGATTTCAGAGAGAAAGGGAGAGGAAGAGAGGGATAGAAACATCAATGATGAGAGAGAATAATTGATTGGCTGCCTCCTGCATGCCACCTATTGGGGATCAAGCCTGCAACCCAGGCATGAGCCCTTGACTGGAATTGAACCCAGAACCCTTTAGTCTTCAGGCCGATGCTTTATCCACTGAGCCAAACCAGCTAGGGCTTGAAATTTTTCTTAATAAACGAAGAGAGAAAGCAGATGGAAAAAAGAAGAGAAAGGAAGGAAATTTCACTAGAATTAAAGGATGACTTCATTTACTTTAATTTAATGAGAACCGTGGCTTTCTTGCTATAGTCCACCCCATAAATACTGTGGAATATACTTAAATGCAGTATTCTGAGCCCCAGGGGAAAAAAAGAAACTGTAATAGGATTGGGATGGGCATTTTAACAAATACCCTGGGAATTTCTGATGTAGATTGCACAGATCACAGTTTTAGAAACTTTAGGTTAGAGACAGGCCTAGGATTCGTCCACAAAAAATGATAAATATTTATGTTGGATTCTTCCATGGCGATGACAGGTACCAGTTATTTTCTAGTGAACCAACAAGCCACAATTAGCGGGAGACCAATTGGACATGGAATTACTGGGGCAAGCAGACCTTGAAGAACCAGATTATAAACACATTCAGGAAACAAAGCTTTTTTAGTGGGATATGTTTGATGAGGAAATGTTCTCAGAGCAAAAGCACTAATTCCATGGTCTGACCGAAGAAGCAGGAGCCACCAGCAGGCCGCATCTTTCATCTTTGGAAATGACTGAGGAACATTTTGGTGCAATTTGTCTGTGGCAATCTCAGTCCGAGGTATCAAAGGCAGAGATCTCTTCACCTCCAAAGACCAGTGAGAATCATGGACTTTTGGGTGTCTACCAACCAACATAGGCTCCACACAGCCGTATGCTTCATACATGCATGAACTAACTGTATGTCTTATGACAGAAGCAGCCAATATTGAGGTTCCAAGGACAGGAGGCGGCCTAGGAAAGCTTCCTGCAGTAGCCCCACCGGGACTGTGCCATGGAGAGTGGGAGAATGTCTTCAGGAGAGAGAGGAGGACATTCTATGCAGAAGGTTGTCAGTGGGAAAAAGTCTGACTGTTCTGGGGCAAGCAGTCAGGGTGTCAGAGGAACAATGTGGGGGCTCAATGTTAACTCCCCATGGGGAAAGTTATTGTTTATTGTCTTGAGTCCATATTTAGGTAAAGATATTACATACATAGGGAGACAGTTTGTGCCAAGCAGACTTGCTTTGTGTTCCTTGCCCTAGGGCAGTGGTCGGCAAACCACGGCTCTCAAGCCACATGTGGCTCTTTGGCCCCTTGAATGTGGCTCTTCCTCAAAACACCACGTGCGGGCGTGCATGTACAGTGCGATTGAAGGAGTACCCTAATTAAGTTAATGACAATGTACATACTTATGTAGTTTAAGTTTAAAAAATTTGGCTCTCAAAAAACATTTCAATCATTGTACTGTTGATATTTGGCTCTGTTGACTAATGAGTTTGCCGACCACTGGACTAGACTAAATGTTACCATGAAGTTAGAAGCTATGAGGATACTGTGTGCAAAGAGGTAAAGGGTAGTATATGACAATGGTCAGCAAACTCAATAGTCAACAGAGCGGCAAACTGTGCGGTTATTATTTAAAAAATATCTTTATTGATTTCAGAGAAAACAGGAGAGGGAAGAGAGAGATAGAAACATCCATGATATGAGAGAATCAGTGATTAGCTGCCACCTGCACACCCCCTACTGGGGATTGAACCTGAAACTCGGTCATGGCCCTTGATGGGAATTGAACCCAGGACCCTCATTCTATAGGCCGATGCTCTATCCGCTAAGCCAAACCAGCTAGAGCTTGCCTAGTGAAATTAATAGTATTCCCTTCCCTGTCACAAGAGACCCAGTTTACCTGTAAATTATATGGTCATTCTGCAGTGTAAGGATTTTCTCTCTGGTGGTGACTCAGGAAGGTAGAAAGAGGGAGAAGCCAGCGAGAACTGAAATACACGCTCATATAATTTGTGTATTGACCCTCTTAACACTTAGAAAAAGGAGCTGATCCTTTATAAACACTTTCTAAAGAACAAACAGTTTTACTTCTGTGAATCAATTTCCTCTTCCTTTAAGTGGGGATAGTAATACTATTACAGGCTCACAATCTTTTACCCCAAAACTTTGAGGAAAGGCAGATTTTGAAATGTAGCGTTTTCCAATTTTAGCAAGGTTATTTATAGTCCCTCCTTCCCAGGGATATACAACACCCTGTAATCATCACAGTTCTATTTCTGCAGCAAATGTATGAATATTGCACCAAGTGGGATAAAATAAGAAAGTAAGTCTTTTATAGCTTCGGATCAGTTCTGGTCATGCTTTGCCACAAATAGCTTTGAAAGAGACTTGCGAGGACACAGAGTTATTTTGTTTGTTTTTAAGAGTTCACTGGCTATCGGAATTGCTGATAAGGGCTTGGTTGTGGGATTGTATTTCACTCACAGTGATAAATACATTGAATTAGAGTCTCCATGTAGTGTGTTCAGCGGAATGACTAAGGCTTGTAAGCTACTAATAATGATTAGTAGCAGTATTTCCTGGAGAGATCAGAGGAAAAGTTGTGCAAGTTGATCCGCAGCTGTTCCCCGGTGTTGACTATCACGCTGTCTCAGCTCAGAATCACAGATTTTCCTTGGATGATCCCAGCCTCATGGCTCTGTCATCCATCAATTGGAACAAATGCTGACCCTTAGTTGGCTTTGTGAGCCCGGACTCCCTAATGCGATAAAGTGAAAATAAATAAGGCCCTATGCAAATTCGATTAAAATCCAATCAAGGAAAATAAACTGCAGACATCTGCTCTTCTCTGTCAGTTCTATGTCATTTGAATATTTTCTCTTGGTCTTAAAAAACAAAAACGAGAACAAAACAAAAAAAAATGAAATTTAAAAACAAGACTACTGCTGAGACTGGTTTGGCTCAGTGGATAGAGCGTCGACCTGAGGACTGAAAGGTCCTAGGTTCGATTCCGGGTGGGGGCATGTACCTTGCTTGCGGGCACATCTCCACTGTGGGGCGTGCAGGAGGCGGCTGATCGATGTCTCTCTCATCGATGTTTCTGACTTTCTATCTCTCTCCCTTCCTCTCTGTAAAAAGCCAATAAAATATATTAAAAATAATAATAAAAACAAGACTACCTATTTTTCTTGAGTGCCTGCCAGACTGGCATTCCAGCCTAGGATCCAGTGGATAACTACTGGAACACGAGCAGAGGAAAAGGTAGGTGAAGGACACACAGACTATATATATTATCTGGCTTTTATTACTTCAATCCAGAATGTATTATTTGGGGAGCTCACTTTTCCTTCAGATGGCAGTAAAATAGTATTTGAATCTATTTGTAAATGGTGGTCCAGCTTTGTGTGCAAATTCATCATTCAGGGGGGAAAAAGTCATTGGAATGTTGAGAGAGAGAGAGAGAGAGAGAGAGAGAGAGAGAGAGAGAGAGAGAGAATGACTAAGTAAATATCTAGCCAGTTAATTTATAGTGGTTTTCCATCTAGGAGAGTGCCTTTCATTCCCTTCCCCCCCCACCCCCCCCGAGTTCAGCTTGATATGGTCTTTGTGTGATTTCTTCAGTCACTGAACAAGTAGGTATCCAGTGATGTGTGAAAAGCACAACCAGCCGCAGTATTGGACATGAGAGTAGGAATCAAGCCCAGTAAAACACTGTAGAAACAACCTGCCTTAGTCAGTTAGAGCTGCTTTAGAAGAATACCAGAGACTGGGTACTAAACAACAGACATTTAGTTTTCACAGTTCTCAAGGCTGAAAGTCCAAGGTCAAAGTGTCAGCATGCGTAGGTTCTTCATGAGGGCCCTCTTTCTGGTTTACAAATGAATAATATTCATTCTTCTTCTATCCTTATATCAGAGAGCTGAGGATTAGAGCTGGCTCTCTTCTTACAAGGGCTCCATCATGGAAACCCCACTTTTATTACCTACTTCTCTCTCTTGCAACTATCACCATTAAGGCTTCAACATATGACTTTTGGGGGAACACAAACATGCAATTCATAATTCTACATCCCAGTTACCTAGGACACAGCAAGCTTAGACATAATGCTGATTCTGTAAGACTGACAACTGCAAGCAGACTGTCCAGTCCAGATTGGTGACTCCTGAGAAGGTGAACAGTTAGATATGCTGCTGTTCCAGTTACAGAATCCATACTGGACTGAATATCCATTCAGGATGAAGTGACCAGTTGGGTCATACCAATGGACCAGATATATAGACCAGTGTATGACAGCCTGGATACAGCCATCTCTGCCAACTGTATTCATATGACTAATGCTCTGACTACTTTGGCCACATGCACAACTGAGACACACACTCTTAGAGATACTCCATGGATGTTGGACTCAGCCCATTCTTATCGCCCAAGAAAAACTTACATTGGGCGCTCATCACTTGGATCCACAGATCACTCTCTTCGTCCTACTCATTGTCTCACCTCAGGACCCCAGGAGACCTTTGCTAGGTGTTTCTCAAAGGGGAAGGGATTGAGTTAAAATAATGAGGAGTTCCCAGGGGCTATATTATCTCATTTGTTTAAGACTCAGCTGGGATAGCTGAATAAAGTGCAAGCCTTTATTTATAATACATGAGCTGCTCAGTCTGTCACAGCGAGGGATGTGGACCATTTTGTATTTTATTTTAAGGGGTTGATCACTGAGCACATTAAGTATTATGTCTGGGAAGAATGGGATTATGAATTATGTTTATAATGAAGTATAAATTAAGGAAAGGGTAATACTTTAATAACAACTGTTAAGAACTTCTTGGATGGCTTATGTCGTGCCGAGCAGAGCTAGTAAAATTTTATAACAGAATATGGATAAATCAACCACATGAAACCACCAGTATTTATTTGGTAGTTGGCTTCTGCTCTACCCAAATTATTACATTATTTGCCACAGTTCACCAATTGGCTTCTTCTGTGTAAACATTCTTTGCACATGGTCTGCCAAAATGTGAATAGTTATTAATCCATTTAGCAGAAATACTCTGTGAGGGTTTAATAACTAGTTTCTCTCATTGTTCATGCAACTAGGTAGAGTTGCCCTCTTTTCTTTCAGTCTTTCTCAAACAAAGGTCTGATTTGATACAAAGAGAGCGGGTTTTGTACTCAGGAGATATCTGGCAATGTCTGGAGACATTTTTTATTTTATTTTTTTGGTTGTCATAATCAAGGGTTTGTGAGAGGGTGCTACTGGCATTTTACAATGCCCAGGACACTTCATATAATAATTACTTACCTGGCCACCAATGTTAATAGCGCCAAGTTTGGGAAATAGTTGTACATAATGAAACAAAACATGTAAAATTCCGTGCTGGTTCTGTAAACAAACATTCTGACAATGCAATGACTTCCTTATCATATATGGTCCTGGAGTAACTAGTCTTATCGCAGATGGAAAAGAGACACAAAAGAAAATACTGTGTAATAGCAAAAAGTGTGCTGAGGAATTTGCAAACTTCTTAGTACTAGTAGTTCATACCATATCCCTATGAGGCAGAGGATGTTAATTCCTCCAAAATACAAATAAAGAAGCTGAGTCTCAGAAGGATTAAGACATTTGCCAAAGTTCTCTGTAAGTAATTGGTAAATCCAGCTTTTGAAGATCAGACCGTCACCCATTACACAACAGCAGGGAAGACAGAATTATTGGCTTCTGGCAAGAGGCATGATCGGGACACTCCAATTTCCAAAGCATAAGACATTTGTCTGATAGCCTATGGGAGTATAAGTATTTACTTTTGTTACTTTTATGATGAGGAGGAAGAAGCACTGACATATCACCCTTGGAAAACTCTGACGGATGGCCAACATCATGGAAAACCATCCCTTTGCTGTTCTTCCATTCAGGTAGCGTATGTGTGCAGAAGATTACAGTACAGGATGCCATAAACCAGTTTTAATTCCAACTCTACTACTTATTTGGCCCTGGAATCATGACACTTAACCTATCCCAGTTAATTTTTTTAATCTACATACTTGGGGTGATGATGACAGTTTCTGATTCAGTAGGTCTGGGGTAGAGGTTAGAAATTTGAATTTCTAGAAAGTACCCACGTGATAATTGTTCTGCTGGTTGGGGAATCCCACTTTGAAAGCTACATTGACTTAAGACATGAGGGTTTAATTCTACTACAGAACTTCAGTTGAAAACTATAGATTCTAGTTATTTTTTTCTTCAATAAATTTTTACCAATGTCACTTTTTTGTCTTCATTTCCTGCCTCCTTGAATACATTTTTTTTCAATATGCTACTCTCTAAAGCTTTTGTAGTTTGCATTTAAGGTGGCTTTGAATCTTGGATCTGACACTGTGATTTGTCTGCATGGTGCTGCATATTTTAGCTTTTATTTCTCTCTTGTGTTTCTCATTACCAATATGGAGTAGCTATGGTCTGTTTGCCAGACCACCTGCATCTTTTTCATACTGATTGAGCCTGACAGTGATGTGTCCTTGTGTCCAGTTGCCCAATCTGCCTTCAAGAGACTCTGCCCAGGAGCCAAAAAGCAGGCAATACAGAAGGCCTGGTCACATTTCAGTGCCATGTATGTCTTTAGCATCACTTACCACCTGTTTTTCAGAGAGGAAACAAATTCCTTTTTTTGTTGGCACCAAAAGTCCCTAAGCAGGGAAAGAAAGATCCATGCCAGAATGCCTTCCCTTTAGTAGCCTCTTTGAAAAAGGTCTAACTTGATGTGTGTGTGTGTATGTGTGTGTGTGTGTGTGTGTGTGTGTGTGTGTGTGTGTGTGTTAATCATAGGAAGGATTCCCTACTTACATGTGTCATAATATAGGAAGGACAAGGCTAAAAGCTGCTTCTAATATTTTTTTTTCTTGTCACTCACGCAGTCCTTCCAGACCTAGCAGATATTCCCTGATACTTGTATTCATTAGGGTCTAGCCAGAAAAATAAAACCAGCATGCCAAGTCATTCAATAGAAGAAATACTGTGTGGGGAATTAGTAACAAGGCGTTAGAAGAGCTGAAAAAGCACAGAGGGAAAGGAAAAACAGTGCAGAATATTGCAATTTCTAGAAGCTAGGATCAACTACAGGGCTGGGAGAACAGAAGGAGGTGTAACCATGGGTTAGAGCCACTTGGCTGAAGCTGAAACTATGGTGGAACAGCCTGATGGGAACTAGACCAATAGGGAAGTCACAGGTACTAGTAGTGCTCTCAGAACAGAGATACTGCTCAACAGAGATTAGGAGAAATATCCTGGCTTCTTCCATTTCCCTTTCCCATCATCCACTGAGTACTTTTCATTGGACCAATGTAGGCAGAAAAGGAGTCTGGGAAATGTAGTTTGCAGGGTCAGCCTTCTGTGATAGAAAGTAAGAGGAGGGCCGAAACCGGTTCGGCTCAGTGGATAGAGTGTCGGCTTGCGGACTGAAAGGTCCCAGGTTCGATTCCGGTCGGGGGCATGTACTTTGCTTGCGGGCACATCTCCAGTGTGGGGTGTGCAGGAGGCAGCTGATCGATGTCTCTCTCTCATCGATGTTTCTGACTTTCTATCCCTCTTCCTTCCTCTCTGTAAAAAATCAATAAACTATATTTAAAAAAAAAAAAAAGAAAGAAAGTAAGAGGAGGATCTTAGTGAATCTGAATATAAAGAGTCAAATAAATGTTATAATATCTTACCCAGTCAGCATTACATGCCTCCTCCCCTCTCCCTCAATCTAAAAGTAGCACCTATCATTAGTTATTTCATTCTGCCTGTGATCAATGTACCGATAACTTATCTATTTTCTGTTAAGTTTTCATGAAAGATAGCAGTTCATATTTGGATATGAATTCTGCCTCACCATTTAATGGTTCTGTGTTTAGTGATCAAAGACCTATTTGAATCTCAATCTCACCATCAGTAAAGCTGAAATAAAACTGTTACCATCTCTCAGAGGATTATGAGGATTCAATGAGATACTGTTTATAAGGCAGTTAGCACAATGTATGGCACATAAGAAAATTCATTTTTATAAGTGAATGGACCTTGTCTCATTCATTTTATAGTATTTCTTGTAGCATCTGGCATATCACAAAATCTCAAATGTTTATTGAAGACACAAATATACCTGTCCTTTTGCTTTGCTTACTATTTCTCTTTGTTTTAAACTGATAGTTCTTTACTTAGGAGGGGTTGGAAGTCAAGCGCATTGAAATGTTTCCCTCAGTACTTCAGAAATGTTTTACACTTAGCCATCCTACAAGTCTAGTGCTAAACTTAGAACTTTCCGTGGTGAGCTGGTCTTTGATGTGGAGCCTTACAACAGTTTCTGTGAAAGGTGCCACTTGGATACCAATTATGTTGTCATTGCTGTTACTACTTTAGAAGAAGGAGTCAATTTGCCTTTTGTTTGCCCTAAAAAGAAGTGCCAGCCAGGCCAGGCGGGTCACTACTTTGTGTTAGTTGTTTGAAAAAATGCACAATGAGTCTGTTTGTGATGTAAAATTATCAGCACTTCTAATTCCAGCATCTCATTGTCCCAGGGTGTCTGTGCCTGTCTAGAGTCATGTCACTTAGGCATTTAAAACTGGCTTTCAGCTTTAGAAAGGATTGGACACCCTGTTTTATTTATACATTAAAAGCAAAAAGGATCAAGAGGTCACCTATCATTTTTTCTTCTTCTTCTTCTTTATTCTGGCTGAGTATTTCCACAATCATCCATTTGGAGCAAGTTGGAAACAAGCCAACCCACTTTTGTTGTTTTATGGCCAATCATTGGCAGCATGTTTACAAATGGATGGGAAAATGTCAGTGCAAAAAAAAAAAAACAAAAAGAAAGAAATTGAATATTAGTTTGTTGAGTTATAGTTGTTTTAAGATGAATGCCATAACTAAAACATTTTCCTCTCTTGTTTATTTTATCAGATCCATCTAGGTCAAAGGCTTGCTTTCATTTTCAACATAACATTTTTTGAAGAGAAATATTTGGCAGATTTAGAGAAAGGTCATTTTCAGTTAAGATAACCTGCAATTTGGAGAACACACTTGTGAGAAAAAGACACATAAAGGTCCTGAAGTCAAGTACAAGTGCTTGATGCCTCAAACTTAGAATCTAGCATTTTACATGTCATTTTAGAGGGCAAGCTCTTACATTTGACATTTGATTCCACAAAGACATGCGATGCATCATTATGTTGCCTTTTCAAGTCTTTATGTGTTATCTTACCTGAAACAGACTGTCACATTCTACATGGATTGGGTCCAAGGCCCGGCACAACTCAAAGGAGGCTGGGTATGCTTAGGTCATTCCAAATATAGGCTCCAATGCCAGTTCTGTTTCCTCTGCTAAATCATGACAAGTCGCTTTGGAGTAGAATCTTTGGGTCTTTTAGAGAACGTTGTACTCCTTTGTTATGTACAGTTGAATCCATGGAATTAGCTTCACCAACATTAGATACTCTTCTATTCAATAATGATGATCCTTGAAGACTTAAATTCTGTCCTGGAAAAATAATTGGCTGATTCACAGGAAAATCCAAATTAAAAGGCTCTATTCCTTGGGAACACACAGTGTTCGCACAGTCGTTTTTGATATTTTTAAGTCATCTGGCTTAACCATCTCTGGTCACCTAATATCTTATTGGTTATGACTTAGCTGGTATAGACCTGCCAGCGCTCATGCTTTACTGAGCATCAAGGCTTATACTTTCTCTAAGTCTATTTAGCCCTTTACTGTCATACATTCACTAATCCAAGCACCCATCCACTTATTTGTACACTAATTAATTCAACAAGTTTTTATTGAACCTCATTACATACCAAGTTCTTTAATAGACTGGTAATAGACTCAGTACAATTTGCTTTTCAAGTAAAGCTAAACAAAGTACCTGTTCTCGTGAAGCTTATTGGGCAGATGACAATTCTTTTATCTAAACCATCACACATATGAATGTAAAACTATAGCTGTGATAAGTTCACAAAGGTAGGTACAAAAACCTAGAAGGGGGAATGTGACCTATCCAATGAGTGAGAGATATGCTTTCAAAAGAAAAAACTAACAACTATGAGTGAGAAGTAGAGTATCTTAAGCATAGCTAAGACCTTGTAGTGAGAGAGTACCATATCTTTGTCAAAAAACTAAAGGAAAGCCAGTGGCTAGCGTACCAATAATAATAGAGGAAGATGGCAGATGATTCTGAAAAGAAAGAATGGGTATGACCAAGTAAACCTTGTAGGTCATCTTGGTAATTTTGACTCTTGTCCTAAGTCCAGTGGGAGGTCATCCTGTGATTTAAGGCCAAGGTCATAGAGGGGAAAGCAGTTAGTGTGGCATTAAGAACCTGCTAAAGTGACATGTTTTGACCTATATTTCAAAAGGATCATTCTGAATGTAGTGTAGACTATTACACCAGTGTGAATGCTGGAGTAGTAATAGAGGATGATACCTTGGATAACATGTGTTTTAAGAAATAAAATCATGGAGTAAATATGGTGAAGGAGGGAGATAACAGAGTTAAGGATGCCCCTTGGTGTGTGAGTGTATGTGTGTGTGTGTGTGTGTGTGTGTGTGTGTGTGTGTGTCTTATATAACTAAGTAAGTGATGGTACCATTAACTAGGGCAGATAGCACTGAAAAAGGACGAGTATTATCTTGCTTGTCTGCCTCCCCTGGTCCACACAGTATTCAACATAGGAACATGTACATTTGTATTTCTACAGAATGTCAAGAAGGCAAATTCAATAACCATTAATGTACCATACAGTTGAGACTCACTTATTTCACTGCTGTTGGTGCTGCTGCAGAAGAGTGTAATTTTGATAACTACTCAGAATAATGGAGTGGAAAGAGCATGAGCTTTGTATTTTAGACATACTTGCTTCTACATCCTGATGTACCACCTTTTAGTTTTATAAGAGTGGAGTGGACAGTTTATTTTAAGGCCTCTCCACCTGGGCACTATTGACATTTTAGGCTAGGTAATTTTGGGATGTAATGGCTGCATTTTATGATGTCAAGCAGTATCCCTGGCTTCCATTCACTAATTGCACATAGCCCTGCCCCTTTGTTTTGATAAGTAGAATGTTTCCAGACATTGCCACATAGCCTCAGGAGGCAAACTTTCCTCTGGTTGAGATATCCTATACCTTCTTTGAGTAATAATCATATCATTTGTAGAACACCTATAATCTATAGTTTCTTGGCTGATATTTACTTGGTACATACACAATTAGAAATACACAATTCAACATGAAAGCAAATATGTATACTCATTAAGTAATCATATTAATAATAATAATATATACATATTATTATTATTTATCCCAGGGCATAGATTTATGCACCAGTGGGGTCCCTTAGCCTGGCCTGCAGGGATTGGGCTGAAAACGACGCTCTGACATCCCCCAAGGGGTCCCAGATTCGGAGAGAGCGCAGGCCAGACCAAGGGACCCCACCAGTCATCCACTGGGCCTCTATTATACACATGAGATCTTTGGTTAATCTCTTCCTGCCCCCATTTCCCTCTGAGATTCATCAGTCTGTTCCATGTTTCCATGCCTGTGGTTTCTGCTTCTGTGTTGAGTGTCTGTCCTGTTGTCATTAGTGTGTATCATAGCTACCAGTCTAACAGTCAGCTGGTCACTTAGGCTTTTATATATATATATATCTGACAAATGTGATAAATATAAACAATATAAAAATATTTTACTTGGCAAGTGTGACTCCCAGGACCTTGGAAAGAGGGTCTTGCACAAGTGAAGAGTTCTGAAACTATGACCTTCACAGAAGGCAGGTCTCTGAACACAGTTAATCACATTTACAAGATGGACATAGGATTTGAACACAAATCACTGACTCCAAGCCCTACATGGGTTCTCCCTCATAGGCTTTACTCTGAACTCTTAAAGGTAAAAATGCTCTTCTATTCTTTTCCTCATACTGTGTGTGGGTGCTTCCAACATCCACAACAAAAGTCTTTTCATTATTGCAAGTACTTACCACATGTTAGAAGACACTACAATGTTTATTGTCCAAACTGTCTTTGAAAAAAAACTCTTTGTTATTTTCATGCATCACCTAATTATCAAGTGACAGTGCAGTCTCACCTTAAATGCCTGCTGATTGGAAGATAGAGGGTTCAGTGACTGAGGAAGCCAAGGACCAGGCTGCAAACATTATGGGCCTCATTCTGAAATTTACCACTGATCTTATCACCTTAGAAACAACTTCCTCTCAAACCTATTTATGGGGTCTGTTGAAGAAATAATTGCCTCTTCTGAAATCTGTTGGAATTAGCACAGGGATATAAAGATCTATTAAGAGATTAAGGCTTTAAGATCAGGCAGATAGTGGCCACCATGCATGTTAATGGAAGTCTGTCTGGCTTGGCTACCACAGAAATGCCTTCCTTTTTTTATATCTAGAAGAGAAATTGTGCTCTTTAGGGTGTTTTTCCTTAAGGAAAATTTTCTCCCTTTGGAACAGTAGATCTATGATAACCAATTGCCCTTAAAATTTGTTTTGGCCTAGTAAAATTTGATAATATTAGCTACTGTATTTGTTCGCTAGGGCTGATGTACAAAATACTGAAGACTGGGTGGCTTAAACAGCAAATTTATTTTCTCACAGTTTTGGAAACTTGGATCTCAAGATCAAGGTGCTGGCAGGGTTGGTTTTCTCTCAGGCCTCCTTCCTGGCTTACAGATGGCTGTCCTCTTGCTGCCTCTTCACATGGTGGTCTGTGCATGCACACCTCTGCTGCTTCTCTGCTTATAAGACCTCCAGTCAGATTGGATCAGGGCCTCCTCTGATGGTCTCAGGGACAAGGGGCTGTGGGTGGTATGCTGGCTGGCCCACCTTTGATTGGGGTGTGTGTGTGTGGGGGTACTGGGGAGTGTCTGGCCAGGGAGAGGGGTTGTGGGTTGTTTGCTGGCCAGCCTTGCTTCTGATGCAGGGGAGAGGGAGGGCTGCTCGAGGCTAGAGCTGCAGGTGGTTTGCTGGCCAGCTCTGCCCTCAATTGGAGTGGGGTGTAGGTCTGCTTGGGGGTGTGGCTGGCTGGGGCCAGGGGCCTTGATTGTTCTAGTCATTCTGTTCATTCCACTGTTTGCTGATCTTTTATTATATAGGACCCCATTAAAGGCTCTGTCTCCGAATACAGTCACATTCTGAGGTACTAAGGGTTAGAGCTTCAACATAGGAATTTAAGGGACACATTCAGCCCAAAAAAGCAACTTAGTATATTTAGATGGAAATTTACTGTTTAATGAAATACTAGAGGCCTGATGCACGGAATTTGTGCAAGAATGGGCCTTCTTTTCCCCAGCTGCTGGCATTGGCTTCCCTCGGGCACCTGAGACCCAGGCTTCCCTCCGGCCATCAGCAGGCTCCCAGGACCGGGGCTTGCCTCTGGCCACTGGCAGGTACCTGGGACCGAGCTTCCCTCACAGCCCTGCTTTGTCTGGAAGGTCTTCTGGAAGGATGTCCAGTCTAATTAGCATATTATGCTTTATTATTATAGATGTTTAAATATATTATTTTAGTAGCATAAATATCCTTAAACTTTCTGCGAAGAAATGTATTCAGTTACAAACATCTTCCACATAAACTTTTGGAACACAAAACCGGGCACTGTTCTATTCATATCAGAATTTTCCTGGTAGAGTGCTCTATGATTCCCTTTTTGAAGCCTTACTATGTTTCTATTACTACCGGACCTAAACTTTTATATATATATATATATATATATATATATATATATATATATATATATATATATATATATATATATATATATTTTATTGACTTTTTTACAGAGAGGGAGGGAGAGAGATAGAAAGTCAGAAACATCGATGAGAGAGAGACATCGATCAGCCGCCTCCTGCACACCCCACAGTGGAGATGTGCCCGCAAGCAAGGTACATGCCCCTGCAAGCAAGGTACATGCCCCCAACCGGAATCGAACCTGGGACCCTTTCAGTCCGCAAGCCGACGCTCCATCCACTGAGCCAAACCGGTCTTGGCTAAACTTTTTAATCTCACTGTTTTGCATTTCAGATGCAGACTTACTTTGATCCTTCATTTGAAACTACCCCTCTGGGACTGTGCCCAATGCATCTCTATGCCAAAAGACCAAATAGGCAAAGTCTATGAGAAGGCTCATATGCAATTACATGCTGCACAAATGGCTTTGGATGATGAGAGCAGGGCCTTTATTCCACTCCACAGACTTAGCTGCTTATGCAGTGGCTCCTGGCCTCCCACTCCCACCCCCAGTGCAGACTCAGATACCACTCACTATCATGAGGAAAGCTTATAATAGAGCTTCTCCTTCGCCCCTGGTGTTGACATTCTGGTGGGGTATCACCTCCTTTCTAGGTGCTCTCTCCACTGGAAAATATTTCTGGTGTAACCTCACTAGGAGGGTGTCTGCTCTTTAGTGTCATTGCTACATCTGGTAAACTCCTTCCTTCCTGATAAGATTAAAGGTAGAATTTGTCATTCAGAATTGCAATACAGTGAAGACATTTTTCAAGGCTTTCTCGGAAAGTCTAATAGACTGAATTTCTCATGCAAGTATGTGGGAATATTGACTTATTTCTACTTACTTATTTTTGTTTTCCAGGAATAGAAAGCCATTAGATAAAGGTGCTCACTGAGGCTATAATAAAATTATATACTTTAAGTATGGACTATATAGTTTGATATTTTTATCTGCTGTTCTCTCCCCCTTTCTCAAGCACTTGGGCATCATTTTTCATTTTAAAACATGCATGCAAAATTGTGTATTTCTGTCCATTTCATTTCTTTTAAAAAAATCTTTAAAGTTTTACATATGCCTCTCTTTACCTCCATTAATTCCTTCTAGCTCACTCCACCCCCACCCTGTTGTCCATGTTGATAATTTGTATGGACTAAGAATCTTGAGAAGTAAATAGAAATTTATAGTTTTTATTTCATGTAAGAGAAAGTTACATCAAATGGAACAAATATAACTTCTTACAATGTGATCATATGTTCTGAAACTGTTCATCCAAAACAAATGAAGAAATCCCTATAGAAATTATGAACTCACACTGATTAACAACAGTTGCTGGCATCACAAAAAGAAAGAACAGCCAGACATCATGTGCCTTCAGGTGGAAGAATACAATACTACTTCCAAAATATTCTTGCCAAAAAATTAAATCTAAATTTGATTAAACCTACATCTAACATTTTCCAGAAAATATAGGGACAGAGGGACATGTTAACACCACCGATAACAATCAGCAAAATTTCATTCTTGCTCATTTAATAAATAAATTACAAGGAGAAACAAAAAAGAAGTTGTAGAGAAATCTATAGATTTAAAGAAACTTAAGGGACCCATCAATCCACTCTTAACTGGATCCTGAGAGAGAAAGATCTGGAATTATTGCTCAGCTTTCTCATTCCACTGATGAGGAAATGCAGTCTTACTAAGGATAACCAACTTGGCCAGGGTAATACAGTTGTAATAACTTTGACAGACAAAGCTCTCATTTTCTGATGCCATATGTCTTAACAGCATGTAGGATCTTATAATGTACATGTAGAATATAATTTTCTATTTAAACAGAGATCAAATAGAAAGTAATGAATAAAATTCTCATTGGTCATATAAGTAGGTAGTAGTATTTATTTTTCCTAATCAATTTAAATTTCATTATTGGCCATCTGTAACAACTGTAATGTGCTATCATACTCTGCATTAAAAAAGGAATTCAAATGAAATGGAAACATTCAAACATAATTCATGTTCTCAGAGATTAAATTTACTTTCTCCAGGTGCCTGGCATTAGCTAGAGAGGATATCCATGTAATGCTGAATTTGCTTTTGAACCAAATATATAGCGAATTATAAAGTACACAACCCAAACCAAAATAACTTCCTTTGATTAGCATTCTTGTTCATGAGCTAGAATTAATATAGACCAGAACTTCCTTAATCCTTTTTCGTAAACATATCTGAAAGTTGATGTCATAGTTTACTGTGTAAGGAGACAAACTTTCTCTGCACTTGACTGCATTAGGACTGAAATAAATCTCTCCTGCAAGATCCCATTCCTTACATCTTTTGTGAGCATGAGCAACAGAAGAAAGTTGCCCTGGGAAAGTAAAAGTATGCAAGGAAGGATATGATCTGTCTTTTTGTTTTCAAAAATTTTTAATATATTTCTAAATTCACATTTACCCACATATATAAGTTGAGGAAGATTCAAGACATGGATGAATAGAGGGAAAATTGTGAATTGAGGAAAGATTCTGAACAAGTTATCATGTAGGCAGAAAAGAATACTTTACAAATATGTAAAAGCAGGCATATTTTTTTAAATCACCTTTTTCCTATTATTGCCATTCTTTCCTTAACTTTCGAACTTACTGAAATGTCCATGACTATATTCCAGTCATATATTGACAATACAATGGTGCTATCATTGGAGTAATCCAAACATCCTATTTAATAAAGAAGTAATATGCTAATTGACCATCGCACCCTCACAAATGGCAGCAACCACAGCCAATGAAGGAGAATATGCTAATTGACTACCATACTCTCACAAGATGGCAGTGCTCACAGCAATAAGATGGTAGTGCCCAGTCCTCTCAGCCTGCCTCATCCAGTCTTAGTTCACCAGGCCCCTCAGCCCCACCCCATTCAGCTGCAGTCCCCAGTCCCCTCACCCTGTAGTTGCAGGATAATAGGCTGGCAGGGGAGGACAGTTGGGGACAATCATGCCGGCAGGGGAGCAGTTAGGTGTCAAGCTGCCAGAGGAGGGGTTAGGGGGCTATCAGGCTGGCATGCAGAGTGGTTAGGGGCAACCAGGCAGACAGGCAGGTGAGTTGTTAGGACCCAACAGTCCTGGATTGTGAGAGGGATATCCATCTGCTGGTTTAGGTCTGATCTTACAGGGATCAGGCCTAAACCGGCAGTCAGATATCCCTCAAGGGGTCCCAGATCAGATAGGGTGTAGGCTGGGCTGAGTGACACCCACTCTCTTCCCTCATAAGTGAATTTTGTGCACCACACTTCTAGTAAGGTATATTTGTCTGTCAGTTATGTTATAAAAGAAGTGGCTGATAGATAACCCATAGCCTCTTAAATAGAAAAGTACAATTAACAATTTGGGAGATTTAACTTAATTTCTGGCTTTTTTGCGTTATAATCAGAAAATAATCACTTGATATTAAACTACTAAATAAAAAATCTGTTATTTTGAAGTAAGCAGATGAACACCTTTTAGTTGAGTACCTACTGTGTGTAATACACAATATGCACTTTAGAGAAACCAAATGAGCAATATGGCATTTCTAGTAAATATATCATTAAACCATTTTTAAAAAACCAATTGAACTGTAAGAAAATAGATTCTCTTAATTTCTTATTGAATGCTGAGCACTTATCCAGAAACTGAGAATATTGTGAATTAGAAGTCATATGACTTAATATATTCTCATTCCACATTAGACATATGGCCACTGTATTTACAGATTCATACAAATCACTTGATCTGACAACAGAATACAACATGTGAAATCAGGAATTACAGACTTCATTTCTTTGAGAAAACTCTAGTTTAAGTCAGTCTATTTATTTATTTATAAAATTTCTACCTTTGTCACTTTGGAACAGTTTCAACCAATAAGCATGACAAGGACAGGACAGAGGACTTATGTACTGTAGTTTAGAGGAACCAATCAGGAATATTTTCCGATTGGACTGTCATCTTTATTGAGTCAATTAAGTCAATCAAAATGCATTATCTTAATTTGCCCTCCCTATCTTAATAGTGACATATTACACTTCATTTTAAAAGTATAATTGTGTGTTTCCCAGGCTAATAAAGGTTTAGGGTGAAATGGATAATCCCAAACAGTAGATGATTATGAACCTTGCTCTAATTCATTTATTCACTGATTCATCAAGTACTTCAATGACTGTTTTATGCAGAGTGTTATTATAATTATTCTGCTTTTTTTGTCTCTTTATTCTTTTCTTTTATACTGAACTGGAGGCCCGGTGCATGGAATTTGTGCACTTGGTGGGGGGGTGGTCCCTCAGCCCAGCCTGCGCCCTCTCACAGTCTGGGATTCCTAGGGGGATGTCTGACTGAAGGCTTAGGGGAGAGCAGGCCTAAGCCGTCAGTCGGACATCCTTTGCACTGCCACAGAAGTGGGAGAGGCTCCTGCCACTGCCGCTGTGCTCACCAGCTGTGAGCCTGGCTTCTGGCTGAGTGGTGCTCCCTCTGTGAGAACGCATTGACCACTAGGGGGCAGCTCCTACATTGAGTGTCTGCCCCATGATGGTCAGTGCATGTCATAGCAACTGGTCGAAACCAGCTCTCCAACATCCCCTGAGGGGTGCTGGATTGTGAGAGGGTGCAGGGCAGTGCATGGTCAGGGCCAGGGTGGGATGCAGGAGGTTGGACAGCAAGGGAGGGTTTCAGGGTGTGTCTGGCCCATCTCACTCAGTCCTGATTGGCTAGACCCTAGCAGCAAACTAACCTACTGATCAGAGCATCTGCCTCCTCCCCTGGTGATCAGTGAACATCATAGAGACTGGTCGACTTTTTGCCCTCTGATGGTCAGTGCACATCATAGCAAGTCGTTGAGTGGCCTTAGCATATCATTAGCATATTACGCTTTGATTGGTTGAACAGGCAACTGGATGACCAGACATATAGCACATTAGGCTTTTATTTTATAGGGTTCTTGTTTTTAGAATAGAAATTAGAGCAGCGGCCACCAATCTTTTGGACATCATGGACCACCAATGGTCCACAGACTACCAGTTGGTGACCACTGCTCCAAAGGTTTCCTTAAACCAGCAGTAGCCAACCTTTTGGACCTCATGAACCATTAGTGGTCTGTGGACCACTGGTTGGTGACCACCAAACTAGAGGCCTGCTTCATCAAATTCATGTAGCAGGGAAGGTCCTTCAGCCCAGCCTGTGGCCTCTTGCAATCTGGGACTCCTCTGGGGCCTAAACCAGCAGTTAGACATCTCTCTTGCAATCTGGGACCCTCGCTCCTGTCTTCCTTCTCCTTTGGCTCGCCGCTCCTTAGTGCTGCCACACAGGAGGGAGAGACTCCCACTACCACTGCCATGCTTACCAGCCATGAGCCTGGCTTCTTGCTGAGCAGCACACCAGCTGTGGGAGCGCATTGACCACCAGGGGACAGCCCCTGCATTGAGCATCTGCCCCCTGATGGTCAGTGTGCATCATAGCAACTGGTTGTTCTGCTGGTTGTTCCACCATTAGGTCAATTTGCATATTAGGGTTTTATTTTATAGGATAACTAAACACTAATATATTTGTCTCACTTTAAATTTTATGACCCACAGGTTGAGAACCGCTGCTGTAGAGCTTTAGACCATTGGAAAACACAGATATTTATATTATGATTCATTAACAGTAGCAAAATTACAGCTATGAAGTAGCAACGGAAATAATTTTATGGTTGGGGATCACCACAACACGAGGAACTATATGAAAGGGTTGTGGCATTAGAATGGTTGAGAACTGCTGCTTTAAAACATCCTCAAGTTTGTTTTCCCCTCTGTGTTCTTATCTCCCATTCCTTTTACAATCTTTTAAAAATCTTAATCTGTGTTTCAATATTTCCTTATCTCCAATGATGCCAGCTCATAGTAGTCTATATTTTTTATTGATCACATCCCTGAAATTGACATTGCTAAGGTAAACAATAATGAAATTATTGTTCAACTGAAGAGAAACTTCAGCACTCTGCAGCATTTGGCATCCTACGCTGCTTCTCTTCTTGACACTCTCCTCCAATAACTTATGCATTGGAAAGGAAGAAATTAAAGCAATTGACCTGTGATCCATCCTTAACTTTATTATCAGAGAGAAGTGATGGCTACTCTGAGGAAGCAAATAAGGCAGGTGACTTTGTCCAGTCTTCCTTGTAAACATGATAAGCAGACTGCTGTGCAAATAGATTAATGATACTGCTAGAAGAGTCCTTATTTATAAAATTCTTTTAGAAGGATATTGCAATTGTTTTGGATCAAGGATGTAATTCTAGGATACCTGGCTCTCTGAACAGTTTTAAAAAATAAATGTGGGTAGAATGAGTAAAACATAGAGGAGTTTACAGAAATAAAAAAAGTAAATGTATGTACTAAAATCAGGCAAATTCTAACCGGAAGGAAGCTGATTTAACTATGATTATCAGACAAAATGGCCTTTTGGTTAAAATAATTATTGGAGTTTAAGAAGGTAATTACACAGTGATAAGAGTTTCAATTCACCAGAGAAAATACAATAATTTGGAATTTGTGTACATCTGATATAAAGTCAGAGTGGTAGAATATAATATACCCTATAATCAATGGATGAAACAGAACACTAGTAAGGGTAAGAACAGCACAATTAATAATCTTGACATAATGAATATACACTGATTATTAAAGGCACAAAATGAGGAATACTCATTTCTTTGAAGTATGCTCTTGAAATATTTATGAAATTGACTAGTTATATGAAAGCAAGCTTTAATTTAATTTCAAAGAATCAAATTTCCTCTCAAAGTATCTATTCTATAACAGGTATGTGTTTTTCGTCTCTCAGGAATCTGTATCCAAGTGCTTAAGTGAACTGCCCTCATCATCACTGGAGATCTCTTCTCTTTGAACAAAATGCCTCAAATGACAGGGAGAGTGTAACTCATCATTGTGGTGTCCTGCCTTGGACTCACTGCCCATGGTTGAAATAGGATAGAGGCATCAGTGCAGGCTCACAGAACCAGAGACTGAAATCTGATTTACGTTCCCAGGAATGAGCAAAGGAGAGTTTAAAATTGCTACTCTAGTTGGTCTCATAGTGCAAGTCCTCTTTCACAAAGGGATGATAAGGTGGACCAAAGTGAACATGTCTGTTTGGCTTTGCATTGGGTGGGTCTCCTTCTCTTTTGTATTTTATAGCTGGGTTCCTTATGTAGCCAGCCCTGCAGTGTTACTCATATTCTATAGTAGAACCCATTTCATAGCTAAATTACCCAGGGAAGTACTTCTGTTCCAGCTTGCCCTTTGGGCTGACATCTGACCTCTGTTTCTATCTCGGGCCCCTCTCAGCAAAGTTACCGGAACCTGAGTCTGTGATTCTGTAGGACAAGTCTCAGTGAAGCTACAATTTCTCTGAACCAATCAAGCCTAAATATGGCATACAATGGGAAGACAAAGGTATAAAAAAAATTAAAGACAATGAAATATTCAATTACAATACAAGAAAGCTCCAAAATGCCACTGGATTCACTCTTTTTGTTACAAAGGTCATTAAATCTCTATGGCATTTTCACTACCCGAGGGTTTCTAGGCATTTTTTTTTTACCCTACAAAGCTTGTACAATAGGAACTACTTGGTTTGTTGCATTGTCATACACTCCAGGGAGTTTATTGAGGTGGGGCAAAAGTGTTCATGATTCTGTGCCTTCTGCAAAGGAATTATATTTGATATTTGCCTAAATGTTAAAAGCACATACCATGGAGAGTGTGTAAGGACAACTAGAATGAGGTGAATCAGTTAAGTGTAAAACTCTTTAAGGAATTCCAACGCCATCTCAGTACAACATACGTTAAGATCCTGTTCTTGGTGTGTTAGGCATCTGTTAGGATGAAAAAGCTGGAATTTTTATGCGAGGAAAGTCACAGAAACAAATTATGAACTGATAACTATAATCAGTTATCCATTCTGGGATAGAAGTGTATCTAAGGTACATTGAGAATGTATATATAATTTTTCCTTTGAGGGGGAATGGGAAGTTTATGAAAAGAGGACGTGATACTTGATTAACCAGAATGAGTAAGATCAAGAGACAATAGGAATGTTAACACGGACTGCCTCTTTTGTTTCTGCGTATAGACCCATGCAGTTGGCCATGTGATATCATCATAAATATTTTACAGATGAAGAAACTGAGGCACTAGGACTAGAAGAAGGGCTTTTTTTTTTCATCTTGAAGCTGGGTGCTTTGTTTCATACATCAACCATTTTATACAATTTGTATTCCTCTCCACCCCCAGGAATTGTGAGAGACAATTAATGACAATTGCTACTGAACTCTGTAGTCTAGCTGAAGTATGTATTTGCCCCTATTTAGATTATTAGAAGAGGAAATAATTTGATGTCAAAGCCTTTTCATGAGCTCCTTAAGTAGTTAGAAATTTCATCTTTATTTTCTTAGATTATGGTCCTGTAGATACCAAGATATGACTGACCTAATTTCTTAATTTAGGATTTGACACCTGGATAGGCAAGTGTTGATTTTCAGATGTAGTGTAATGCTTTCCTAAAATACACCAATGGCAAATTTACTAGCCTTTATGTAGTAGTAAAAATCCATATGGGGATTTATTTTTTATTTATTTTATGTTGTAATTGAATTTATTGGGGTGACATTGGTTAATAAAAATATGTAGGTTTCAGGTATGCAGTTCTACAATACATCATCTGTATATTGTGTTGTGTGTCCACCTTCCATCAAATCTCCTTCAATCACCATTTATCCCCTCCTAACCCTTTCCTATTTTCCCACATCCCCCTTCCCTCTGACAATCACCCATATGGTAATTTTAAACATGCCTGTTTATAGTTGTTACTCATTCTCTCCCTGATACACAGTCATGGCTTTACTCACAGGGATAAACACATACTGCACAATTCCAACAGCCACACAGGCATAGATATTTTATAAGCTTAGTAAATCTTAATACACACAGACAATTTATCCCCTGAGTTTTCATTTTTTTTGTCTATCTCAATAAAGAACACTAATCCCCTATTCCTTTTGGAATGTCTCATTGTTTGATTGAACGTCTCTTGTCATTTGGTCAAGGTCCATTAAAAGCTATGTATTTATTTTGCATCTGCAACTCAAGATTTAGATTTCCTTTACAAATTAGGATACTATTCAGCTCCTTTACATATGTTCCTTCTTAGGATTCATAAGATTTGTTTCCTGTTCTCTCTTCTTTGAGCCAGATTTCTAGTTTATTTTATGATTGGGCTTGAGAGCCCCAGCATTGAAACAGTTGGTAACACATGTGTCATGCTGGAAATATTATGGTTTAATGTGGAATTATTTATTTTCAAGTTCAAGTTGTTATAGACAATGAACATTTTAAAACAGAATATATCCACAAATACAATCATTCTTTATGGAAATATTAAATGCCAGTTCTCTTTTTGAGCCATGACAAGTTCAGGAAAGTAGAAGAAAGCAAGGATTGCAGTAAATTTCAGTTATCTCTTTCTAAAGCAGTAATATTCATCCTTTTTCATCTCATGGCATATATAAACTAGTTACTAAAAATATGTGGCATGCCAAAAAATAGATTATATTTTTTGCTGATCTGAGGGAAGAAGTTATAATTTTGAGTCATTCACATTAGATGGCTATTATTGTGTTGGCTATTGTCATTTTTTTTTTATTTGACAGTCCAAGGGAAAAGAGGTCAGTGCCCCTGACTAAATAGTAAGGTATTGCATGTTTTAAAATTCTTGCAGCACATTGGTTGAAAATTGCTGTTCTAAGGGAATGTGCAAAATAGACGATTCAGCTAAACATCCTCATAAAATGTTGTAGAATGATTTTGAACTCCACCAGATCACTAAGGATTACAAAGAGCTCCAGTTCCCACACAAAGCCATGTTGAATTCTGAGAAAGATAGAACTCTCAGAAATAACGAAATCTTTTCCTGTCTTTAGGCAAGAAGATACCTAAGCCAAATCACATACTTATGCCCATTTCCAAAATTAAAATTTCCTGGAAGGAAGGATGCGATAGTCTGCTTTGCAACCCTTTGTCCAACACTTAGGAGCCTTCTCTTTTCTGTTGCTCCTGCTCTGATTTTCTGTCTGTATGCAAGACGTGTGTGTTGACTATACTACCTTATGAACTTAGTGTGGTTAGTACTGAGAATCACATTGCCTCTTAACTCCTACAACATGACTAGAGTTTAAGTAGAAAAAATACTGAGACTCGGATTTCAAAATTGTATATGCAATGGATAAACAGGGTAGAATATATAGAAATTACATGCAGTAACAGGAGTAGACAATTGTTGAGTAGGTGTCTTTGAAAGCCAGATCTCTTCTTTCAAGAGAGCAAATAGCCGAACCAGTTTGGCTCAGTAGATATAGCGTCGGCCTGCAGACTGAAAGGTCCCAGGTTCAATTCTGGTCATGGGCATGTACCTTGGTTGCAGGCACATCCCCAGTAGAGGGCGTGCAGGAGGTAGCTGATTGATGTCTCTCTCATTGATGTTTCTAACTCTCTATCACTCTCCCTTCCTCTCTGTAGAAAATCAATAAAATATATTTTTTAAAAAGAAAGCAGATAGACAATGACTAAGACACTCAGTGTGAATATTTGCTGCTGTGTTTCCGAATTGTTCAGCGGGGTTAGAGATTCAGGTGTTTCCCATTGAAATCTGCTGTCTAATGACAGAGTTTGGAAATACATAGGGTGGCATACATTTGGCAGCTGGTCTCATGGACAGTCAGCATTCTGGCTGCCTCAACAAGGTCAGTCCCCACTGTTGGCTGGGGAAGCGGTGGACAAAATCCCAGCATTGAACAAACAGTTGAGAAAGTCTGAGACCCAGACATGTGTGATAAGCTCAAAACCCTGGCTCAGCGGCTCCTGCTGTGAATCACATCATTTTCCCTTCTTCTCGCTACACTGGCGTGGGATTGCCTGGTTCTTTAGAGCTGGATTATAAATTCCATGAGCGCAGAAACTATGTCTGGTTCTGTACTTCAACACATCCATCTGATAAGATACTATCTGGCACAGTGTAGAAGTTTGTTTAAGGAATCAATTAAGCAAAAGAGAGAAAACTGAGGAGGCAGAGAAAGGAGTTTATTTTTTGGATCAACTTCCCCTGTATAGTAGTGTTTTCTATTTTAGGACAGTGGTTAACACATTTTGAAAAATCGAGATATAGTTCATGTACCATAAAAATCACAGACAATAGTGTGATGGCGGTCTGGGGCAAGAGGAGGGGTGGGTTAGAAGGAGTCAATGGGGGGGAAAAAAGGGTACATCTGTATAATTTCCAACAGTAAAAACAAATGTAAAACATAATAATAAAAAATATATATATATATCACCCTTTTAGCCCTGTCTGGTGTGGCTCAGTTGTTAGAGTGTTGGCCCATGGATTAAAGGATTGGGGGAGGAGGTGGTTTTGCCAAAACCAGTTTGGCTCAGTGGATAGAGCGTTGGACTGTGGACTTGAAGGTCCCAGGTTCGATTCCGGTCAAGGGCATGTATCCTGGTTGCGGGCACATCCCCAGTAGGGGGCGTGCAGGAGGCTGCTGATCGATGTCTCTCTCATGAATGTTTCAAACTCTCTATCCCTCTCCCTTCCTTTCTGTAAAAAATCAATAAAAATATATTAAAAAAAAGGATCGAGGGTTTGATCCCAGACAAGGGTAGGGATTGTGTCCATCCCCCCCCCCCACTGCCTTCTCATCCCACTCCCATAAATGCCCTCATCCCTCAGTGTCTTGTGTTCATTGGTTATGCTTATATGCATGCACACAAGTCCTTCAGTTGATCTCTTACCTCCCTTCCCTCTCCTCAGTCTTCCCGCTGTAATTTGACAGCCTGTTTGAGGTTTCTCTGCCTCTGTATCTACCTTTTTGTTATAATGTTCTTTATTATCTTAGTAAGCTTTTACCTCTCCCCACCATAAGCTGCTTTCAGAGAACATCTCTGGCTCTCTGTATGTGGGAGATTTCCTTTTGGCTGCAGGACACCATAGTCACACACACAGGATAAGGCAGGAATTCTGGGGTGTTAATACCCCTGAATCACACTCCACCAAAGGCAGTTAAAGAATTGGTAGATAATAATTCAGCATCCTCGCCCTCGGTCAGAATAACTCTAAGCTGTGTGTTCTAGGCCCTTTCCCAGAGTTCTCCAGTGGGATTAAGTTCCTGCTGACCACAGCAACAACTTGCTTAATATCATTCCCTAATTTCCCTCCTTCCCTTTCCAGCCCATTCTCCTATTCCCCTGCTATGTTTCCTGGGATTATTTCCAAAATGCAGTTAGTAGCACTTGAGTATTTTTCTCAGGGTCTGTTTATGGGAACACATCCTAGAAAACATGTGTCATCTCCTTTATTACTTACAGTAACCTTCCAAGTGTCCTCTTTTTACAGGATTAGGAAACTAAGGTGTAGGGGAATTTGGTCATTTTCCAGGTCACAAAATGGGAAAACAACACAGATTTCAAATTTAGTCTCTTAACCTCGATGGAAGGCCAGGTCCTCCTCCTCATTAGTGCTATATTAATTTATCGGCTGCATCTTTTATACTTTGCAGTGACTCCCCAGTCAACAGGCTGAGAAAGAATAGCCAGGATGTGTGTGTGGGGATAACAGTGCTTTGAACAGAGCCAACCACAGGAGCACCCAGAAAATCCATGATTTAGCAGTCCCCCTCAGACCTTCCTGCTGCCCAATAGAACTATGGTGGTGGGGGGTGGTAGGTGGGGGTAGGTAGAGTGAGGTATATCAGAAACAATTTGTGCTACTCCTCGTGCAGAGACAAGTGTCTGAACCCAAAGATATTTCTGTCCTGGATGGTGACTGCATTGCATTAGGAATGCCATTCCCACTAAAATACTTGACCTTCTTGATTTTAAATTTTGTACCCTCTGCTGATGAGTCTATAGCTCTGTCTTCTGACTTAAGGAAACAATAGGTATGTGGGAGCTTCACGCTGTGGCAGTGTGAAAGGAGAAGGGGTGGTAGCAGCTGTAGGTTCCAGAAAGAACCACGTCTTTGGAGCCAAGATTTTGGAATGTATCTAGAATCATCATACCCTTTTGCACTTGGGATCTTTTCAGGCTTGTGTATTGAGAGCAAACACCATCTCAAAACTCACAAACAGGCTTGTTCCTTATAAGCCAAAGAAGACTCTCATTATCTTGGTCGAGTTACTTGATAAATCTGTGTTGCAGATTCTTCATACGTGAAAAGGACGATTAAGTTGTTAGCTGCTGTTGTTGACAGACGTGAGCATTGGTTGTATTTTATGTTCAAGAATTACAAGACGTGGAAGGTTGTAGCACTTTTAAAATTAGGAACGTGCTGCACATACGTGCTGTGACCTCTTGTGGGATTTTCACAAAGCACACCAACACAGAAGAGTTGCTAGAAAGTTCTGCAGGGAAGAAACCCCTCAACCTAGTCTTTACCAAATTTATTTGACCACAGAATATTTTATTTTAATGTGTAAAAGCCATTCATAGTCAACAGGACTCATTTTCTGTGAATCAGTTGGCCCTTGAAAAACATGGGGTTAAGAATGCTAGCCCTTCCCTGCACAGTCCAAAATCCACATGTAACTGTTGATTCTCCAAAAACTTAATTACTTATAGCCTGCTGATGACTATGAGTCTTCCTGATAACTTAAGCAGACAACACATATTTTGTATGTTACATGTATTACATACTCTATTCTCATAACAAAATAGGATGGAGAAAAAATGTTATTAAAAATCATAAGGAATTAAAAATACATTAATTTGTTAAAAAATTTGCATATAAGTGGATCTGAGTAGTTCAAATCCATCTTGCTCAAGGGTCAACTGTATATTTTTAGGAAACTATATTCCAGAGCAAAGAACAGAATAGGAGTTTTATTTAAAAAATAAAAAACCAAAAAAGCAACGTGTTTAAAATTCTTGAGCTATGAAACATGTAAGGGCAATTTGGTGGCTGCACATGGTTAAGAAAGTGGCTTAATAAAAATCATGGAGTGGGAAAAAATGAAAAATAATGACTGATAATTTTCTTGCAGCCTCATTTTGCTTTCCTGCAGTGCATGTTGGGCCTGCTTATGTGACCCAGAGTTCAGCCCTTTCCTCATCCTTGCTCATGAGGTTTCTTTTGTGCTGGTTCTCTTCTTGCTCCTTAAGGCCTCTGTATGCATAGCACAACAGTATTAGAGAGGAATGTGCTATTTTTTTAATGGTTGACACTGTTATAGATGTCCCCAACCCCCTCTCCATCCCTGCCTTTGCCTACTTATACCCAGCTCCAAACCCCTCCCACCCAAGCCTTTATCACACTCTTGTCTGTGTCCATGGGCTATGCATATATGCATATAAGCCCTTTGATTAACTCTACCCAACCCTTCCCCCATTAATTCTGAGATTGGACAGTCTGTTCCATGCTTCTAGGTCTCTGGATCTATTTTGTTCATTTGATTCCACCTATGAGTAAGATCAAGTGATACTTGTCTTTCTCTGACTGGCTTATTTCGCTTAGCATGATACTCTCCAGGTCCCTCCATGCTGTCTCAAATGGTAAGAGTTCCTTCTTTTTTACTGATGCATAGAATTCCATTGGGTAATTGTATCCACTCACCTACTGATGAACACTTGGGCTGTTTCCAGATCTTAGCTATTTAAAACATAGGAGTGCATATGTTCTTTCTGATTGGTGTTTTGGGATTTTTAGGATATATTCCTATAAGTGGGATCACTGGGTCAAATGGCAGTTCAGTTTTTATTTAGATATGACTCCTAACAAAGTTTCTTTAAAGTTATTTTGGGCCAAATATTTGTAACAAACATTTCAACTTGACAGCTCCATTTCTCTCTCCTGGTTGAGAGTGTTTATTGCAAAAAATAAGCAATCCTACCTAATAAAAGAGTAATATGCAAGTTGATCATCACTCTAAGATATATGATGGCCGCTCCCCATGTGGTCAAAGATGGATGTCCCTTTGTGGACACAAGATGACCACCATAAATGGCTGGCAGGGGAGAGCAGTTGTGGGCAGTTGGGAATGGCCAGGCCAGCAGAGGAGGGCGGTTGAGGGGACTAGGGTTGCAGAGGAAGGCAGTTGGGGGTGACCAGGCCAGCAGGGGAGGACAGTTAGGGATGACTGGGCCAGCACGGGAGGGCAGTTGGGGGCAACCAGGCCTGCAGGAGAGGACTGTTAGCGGTTACTAGACTGGCAGTGGGGAGGACAGTTAGGGGTGACCAGGTCAGCAGAGAAGGGAAGTTAGGAACAATAGGGCTGGCTGGGGAGCAGTTAGGCATTGATCAGGCTGGCAGTGGAGTGGTTAGGGGGTGATCAGGCTGGAAGGCAGAAGTGGTTAGGGGCAATCAGGCAGAGACAGGAGAGTGGTTGGGAGCCAGCAGTCCTGGATTGTGAGAGGGTCCAGGCTGGGCTGAGGGACAACCCCTTATCCCTTGCATGAATTTCGTGCATGAGGCCTCTAGTTGAGAATATAATCATTTTTAAAATCAGGACTTTCGTAAAAATGTCCATTAGAAAAAATGGCTCATCACGTATACATACATTCCTTCTCCCATTTACATTGCCATTGTTAAAACTGTAATAGGATGCTTATGTGAAGTAGAAATAATATCACAACCCCTTAAACCAAATGCTTTTCAACCGGTGTGCCACAATAATTTTTAAAACATGCAATATCTGATTATTTAGTCAGGGGCAGTGGCCCTAGACTAGAGAATGATATTATTATAATTGTAGATTTCTTTGTATAATATCTATTCATTCAAAATATCATCTATGCTATTGGTATTTTTTTTTTTTTTTACTAAATAATCTCCCTCAATCATGCTCAACCAATATTTCTGGCTTAAAAACAGGACCATATGGGATTTTTTAAAACATGTATTTATCAGAAGCTATAGCAGAATTTCTTTAATTAATACACATTAGAATAAAAACATGATAAAATGTTATTTTATTATTGTTTGTTCTCATGAGTCAATCTAGTTTATTATTTCTTCTCTAAACAATGGAGTCGGCTGTACCATAAACCAGTGAACTAACATTATTCCCAAACCCATGGGAACCAAACTGCAGTGACAGCAGATTTAGCAAGGCTGCCTTTAAAAATGGAAAGTGACTTTAAAAAATCGTATAAAAAAGGCATGACAGAAATGTGAATCAAGACACATCTTCACTAGAGACTCACATAAGTATTTAGATTTCAAATTTCCAGATGTCAGTCTGTTACTATATTCCTTTTAAAATTGTATTGTAATTACCCATGTGTCAATCACTTTTGGCAGCTGGTGGGTAGGTACATTGAATTTGGATCTAACTTCTGATAAATAAATGGTGTGAATAATTATACATTATGTCGGGACTCAGCTTTTCTGAAACTTGCCCAGTTTTCTGTTTCCAGAAAAAGAAACCCGGGGGTGGACTAGAGAATGGGTATTCTTTTGGATCATATTGATGAATTGGATAATATTTTAATTGGATAGCAGTCATTTGTAATTACGTATATAGTTTGTATAGCCCATATGCTAAATGAATATTTATATACACTCTCTGCTTAAAGAAATAAAAATAATCTCTCTTGATATTCTCAGTCACTTTTAAGAGAATATTAATCCCATGATTTTTCCTCCTGAGATTCATTACCCACTCATTCACACTTTCTCTTGTACAAAAAATTAAAAAATACATTTCAAAATGTTTGGGAAAAAAATATGATGATGTACTTATCCATGTGCAAATGGAAAAACGAGGGTGGTTTTTCACCGTCGGTCCTATTTCATTGAGGATGTTAGAGTCATGGGTACCTGGCCTTGTGTTAGGACTAAAAATATTCTTCATGAGCCATAAGAGGTTTTTGTTTTTGTGTTTGTCTCTGCTGCAACTGGACAGGTATGGGGTGGGTAGCTTTAAGTAAATGATATCTTCCCGTATCTCAGTTTATGAAATAGTTGAATGAATTAGTCCGTTTTGTTCTTCTTGCATAGAAGTAATGTCGAATATTTATTTCCTCCATCGCACTTTACTTTTTTCTCTCCTCCTTTACGTTCTTAGATAGGCTGCCTAGTAGCCACATGTCTATCACATAATAAGAGTTCTTCCCAGGCATCCAACATTGTCTGCTCCTGAATGTGATCCCACTATGCACTTTAAAAAATATTTTTATTGTCAAGACTAGTTTGGCTCAGTGGACAGAGCATCAGCTTGCGGACTGAAAGGTCCCAGGTTCGATTCCGATTGGGGGCATGTACCTTGCTTGCGGGCACATCTCCACAGTGGGGCGTGCAGGAGGCGGCTGATTGATGTCTCTCTCTCATCGATGTTTCTGACTTTCTATCTCTCTCCCTTCCTCTCTGTAAAAAATCAATAAAAATATATTAAAGATATTTTTATTGATTTCAAAGAGAAAGAAAGAGGGAGAGATAGAAACATCAATGATGAGAGAGAATCATCGATTGCTGCCTCCTGCATGCCCCTTACTGGGGATTGAGCCTGCAACTCAGGAATGTGTCTTTGCCTGGAATCGAACCTGGAACCATTCAGTCGGATGCTCTATCCACTGAGCTAAACCAGGTAGCGCTCACTATTCCTTTCATTTCCTATATGTTTCTGGAATCCTTGGGTCCTAATTTGTGGGAGTGTTTCCTGATCACAGTTTTTCACTTGTCCTCTTCAAGCTGATAACAGACCTTATTATTCTATGGTTGGACCTCATCTCTGTTGAGTTATGCATGCAGGCCAATTCTTCATGCTGGAGTCATTTTCTAGAAGAGCAGGCAATAAAAAGTGTGAATCTACTTCCTCATAGGGCTTATATTGTGTTATGGGTCCTATGTATGTTGCGATGTTGTAATCAACTCCCTGACTCTTTGATTATTTACTTTCTAGTTATCAGAGCTCACATCTCCTATTTTCTGCTCTCCCTTATTCAAAGTAGGTATTAATGGTTGAAGTGGCATGCAAATGGAATTACATATCTCAGTTATGATTAATTAGCTATAAGTTATATAATATTAAAGATTTATGCAACAGATTTGGGGTTACAAATATGATATTTGAATGTGAACTATTGGTTGTGGTGGCTTCTGTAAGGTCTTGGGCAAGTCATTTGAACTCTTCTAATCTCATCTATAAAGGTAAAATAATATTGACAACAGTTATATTCTGTGGCTCAGTGGTTGAGTGTCAAACTATGAATCAGGAGGTCACTGCTCAATTCCCATTCAGGGCACATGGACAGATTGCAGACTCAATCCCCAATAGGGGGTATGCAGGAGTCAGCCAATCAATGATTTTCTCCCGTCATTGATGTGTCTGTTTCTCTATATATCTTTATTCCTCTCTGAAACCAATACACACATATTTTAAAAATATAATATGACTACGGCTAGTTCATAAAATAATTGCAAAGACCAACCAATAAGACCTTGTAAGTATTTAAGAATCAAGAAAGTCCAGGCCTTTAGCATGGAGCATGAAATGAAGAGAGATTAAATGAAGAATATGCATCTATATAATTCTTATTTTGTTTCTATTTCTTTTGCCAAAGGGAATTAGCTTTAACTGCAAAATGACAGAGCAAGTACAGTTAAGACAGAATTAAAGTCTCATATTGGTAAACAGATAGCATCTTTTCTTTTGGCAAATGTTTAATGTCTACTAGGTTTTAGACTCTGTTATGCACTTGGGATGAAGAGGTGAGGAGAACAAAGTCCTTGATCTTAGTTACACAATCCTGTGGGAATATCATAGACTAGCATGCTGCTATTTTCAAAGGAGCTGTATCCTAGTGAAGTTGAAGAGGCTAACATAGTAACTGAACACTGGTTTTATGTTTATTGAATAAAGAATTGAATGCCTGTTGATTTTTAAGACATTTTTAAGAATAGTAGATCTACATAATAGGGAAAGAACAAGTATTATCTCTTAATTTCATTGAACTTCAATTCTTTATTTGTAAAATAGGGATGAGTCTTCAAAGAACTCCAGATATTTAGTAAGTCATCTTATTGTACCCTTAAAATAAGATGGGAAAGCTGTGCAATAGATTTACAATCTGCAATCCATTGAATTAGGATGACTCCAAAATGATAAATATTAGATTTAAAAAACACTCAAAAGGAGGACTTTTGTGGAAAAACATATGCTTTGTCCTTGGTTCCATTTAGTACTAAATTTAATCAATGATTCAAATGAGCCTATAGAAGATACAGTTATTAGATTTACAGATGACACATTAATATCTAAAAAATACAGTTTAGGAGTAAAACATTTTTGAAAGTAAATGAAAATGATAAAAAATAAAATAAAATAAAATGTATTATGAATAATTGCAAATTTCTGAGTTCAAAAAACCAATCTACATGAGAACCCGTAGAAAGAGACTCTACCTAATTATAGGAAAAAACTTATTATCAGTTAAGGAATACTGACTACAGTACTGCTATATTTTATAAATTCAAAAACTAACAGCATGATCTAGCTTCCAGGAAACTTAATATTCTTTATGTTGCATTAATAGATGTTAAGTTATTCAGAGCAAAGCCATAGTTTAATTTTTTCCTCTTAGGAGGAAACAGAATTATGTTTACTCAGAGACATCTTATCTTAAGGGGAACAAAATAAGTTATTTTGCTTTCATATTAGAATGGAGAAAATTGAAGTCAGATAGAGGTTAGCTAAATAAGCCACATTGTGTTAATCTCATGGCATTAAGACAAAATTAGCCTTCCACAATCAAGGATTTGTAAAAAGCTGAAATTTTAGGATTCCATGTAAATGAGTCTGGACTTAGGAAAAGCTTCAACCCTTGTTTGAGATTGGAATTCTTTATTTTTTAA